>NIBX01000116.1:0-280574 GCA_002718315.1 Agaricales sp. HM26-F1 | reverse complement strand
AAGGGGTTTTGGTGAGTCCTGGTGATGTAAGCTGATCTCAGGACTCGGGTAGAAGTTTGCCGGTGATAACCGAGGGGTACAACTAAGGAATTCACTGATTTTCGCGACAACGAGTGAGGAGAATGAACACTTCAGAGGGGAGTGTGGGAGTTATTGCACCTGGCAGTGCGAGAGTGGCCACATCCAGTTTGTGGAGGAAGCTCATTGTGCCAAGCGTCGTGGCTTCGCAGGAACATGTATTTAGCCTTCCTTCAAGGGCAGCAAGCCCTCCCGGGGTGCTATGAGTGTCATGCAAAATCCAGGAGACAAAGGCAGCTAAAACGTGGGGATACTCTGCTATCATATCCCTGAGAAAGTTCGGATTTTGACTGCTCCTGGTAAGACAGCACAGAGCGACCTCTAAGGCTCTGCGGCATAGGGTGAATCCAGGAGAGGCATTTGTAGATTCGAACGTCATCATCATGAGCTCTATGATTTGAACCTCCATGGACGCGCTTATCCCAGTATTTTTCGCGTATCTGTGGATAATTCCAGCATGGGGCATCGTTCCTACTTCTCTCCGTCTAGTGCTTTATAGTATGGAAGTGGGGTGACGAGAAGTTGGCTGGACGGTATATGGGTGCCAGAGATGAGAGCAATTCGTCTGCTTATCCAAAAGACAGTCTGAAGTGTGTATATTCTGTCAATAGAAAATGCTGAGATAACCTTGATCGCCGTATCAACACAAGGTGAAGGACATGGTCAGCAACTCGCTGGAGAGGCGAAAAGCCAAGCACCTTGAGGGACAGTCGTTGAGGGTGTGCAGGGTCAGAGTCCTGATATGAATGACATTTGCCGTGTCGGGTAGGTGGTTGTCCACAAACAAGAGTTCGGTGATCACAAGCCCAAAGTCAAGAGAGGGAGGTACCTCCCACACCACAGGCAATGTTAATGAGGTGGCAGGATGAATGATTATTACTGAATGGCACGTATTGAGCTTTATGAGTGCTACACTAACAAATACATTGGCACCGGTACCCCACGACGTCTCAACGTTCAACTCTTCGGCTAGACATTGCCATCGCCATCTCTCCTGAAATCAAAAGGATTTCAACCTCATCGTATATACATAATGCCTTACGAATAGATATCACGGGGATCCCGATGCTTCATTTGTCCCGGATTGAGAGAGGAGGGTAAGGTTGAGTATAGTTTGAATCCTCTTCTCATCGTATCCTGCTTTGTTGGCTGCTTTTGCAAGTTGATCATCAGACTTCTTGGTATGAGCTTCGACCAGATCTCCCATCGGGCGATTATCCTCTGGCTTGCAGAACTTGGATATCTCGGTGAACGATCTGTCTTCTTCTACATCTAGCGTCAACGGCCATATAGTGGCGAGGGCGGACCAGTCCTTGCACAACACTTTATGGGCTACAGGTTCACCCTTCCAGTCTGCTTCTTGGCAGTCCCGGGAACCTGACCGGGAAAGCTTTTCATCAAGCTAAAGTATCTTGAGTGTTAGGAAGTAACGTACAATAGACCGCTATCTTACAGCGCGTGCACCCTTTAAGGGATTTTGTGTGGCTTGAGGCGTCTGGGAAGGGGTTAACAAAAGCAGGGGGTTTTGTAGTACAGGAAGCGTACCGCATTGCTTATTGAAACATCTTCTCCAGAGGCGTAGGGTACGTATCTCGGTCCGTAGACTGTGGTATGGTGTTTTAGAAAGGAGAGAAGCTGGCTGGTGTAGGTGCTGTAATTCTGTAAATCGGGGATCGTAGTCGCCTATGCGCTGGCGTTTGAGCATGGAATGTGCTATGGATGCCAGTTTCGCAGCAGGGAACAGGAAATTCCTACGAACGGCTTCACGATTCGCTTCTGGCAAGCCCTCCATTAGATCGAGTAGATCTACAGCAGCGGTATAGATGGCACGTGCACTGGGTTTAATGAACGAGTTTCGAAGAGAGGGATCCAGCTTGGTAAAAGCGTACAGCTGGACCCAAAGAGCCTGAGCATTGTCGAAATAGTAGTACTCATCCTCGTTTGGCGAGAATGCAGTACGAGCGGAGAGCATAGCCGCTTTGGCCATGGTAGAAGGAAGGTCTGGGAAAGAGGAGAGTATCCGAACAAAGTCTTGAGGGAAACTGTACATTTTGAGCCCCTCGATGTACTGAAGACTATATTTCGAGAAGGTCGACCTCTCGAACCAAGCTATGCAAGTACCCATCACGACCTGTGTTTTCATTGAGAGATAAGTGTGAAGAGTGAGCCATGCGAAATCGCTGTGAGTCAACCCGCCCCCGGGCTGGTCGCGATTGTTATAGATGGCCCGGATTTCAGTGACCTTGACTGGTGTGAGAAAGTTGGTGAGGCGGGTTGCGAAGACCCAGACGACGTAGTGAAGGGTCGGTTCAATGATCCCTGGGTGAACCATGAGTGACAGGTCGAAGGAGTGAAGCGAACCCATCGTTTTCCTAGATTCTCCTTTGCAACAGCAAACGGCCAATCTTTCCTCAAGTGCTGCTATCTGTTCACCGGTGCTGTGATAGTCGAATAACCAGGAGATGAATGATGTGATAAACCTGGGAAAGCGATCTACGAGATCAGCGATAAAATTGGACCTTCCAAATCCTGGGGGTGTGTTGAGCATCATAAAGGCAGTGGTGAGGGCGCGAAGGCATAGGGTTTTTGGGAAGCCAGGAATGGAAGATTTGTAGCTGAAAGTCTCCACCAGGAACCCAATAAGTTCCGCTTCCTCCTCAGCAGTGAGATTATAGCAGGTGATGGAAGTGTGTTGAACCAAGAGAGCAGAATCTTTTCTTGGGGGCATTGCGATCGATGCTCTAGATCTCGATGAGACCGTACGAACACAGCTCAGACAGTAAACAGTGAGGTACAGAAAGAGCTAGGATCGTGTTGGGAGGCCTTGGAAGCACAAGCTGCTGGTGATGTTTGGTCGAAAGGGTATCTGATCTGATGATGAGACGACTGTGCAAGTAGAAGCTGAAGGAAGGTGAGCCGGTCCGGATAACTCCCAGTGCTACACGAACCCTCTGGTCATCCGACCTAAATCTTTTAATAGACGGAGGTCGGCTGCAGGAACACGTCCCTTGGTTTAGAGATAACAGATTTTGCAAAAGTGAGTCGAGAAAGGAAGAAGTAGGTGTATACGAGATCTTGCGAGAGCGATTCTTCAAGTTTCCAGGTTCAATGCACGGTGGGCCAGCTCCACGATGCGTTGTGTCATATGAGGTCATAAGAGGCGTGGGAGGGAAAGAGGAGGACCTTAGGCCATATTGGATGGACCTGGGCACGGATGAGCTGGATATCGTGAAAGTCCTTCCTTCTCTTGAAGGACACGAGGCAAGTAGGTAGAACGCCCTAGATGTCCTTGGCAATCTTCTGGTAAAATGACGCGTAGGCAAGGCTGATCTGTGGATTGCCTCGCCTCCCTGGACCTCTTCTGAGCTCTTGAGCAAACTCGATGGGCTTAGAAGAGTTGCATTTACAATATATCCTATGATCTCCTGCTCGGTCTCAGCGTCGAGCGAGTAATTGAAATTCTTTTAGAGAAGTCCCGAGTTTGGGACCGATGCCTTGCTAGGAGTACGCGAACTCGCGAGTCAGGATACACCAGCAAATCCTGAAATGGTGTGCAATCGTAACTCACCCTTTCGACGTGTTCTGAGCACGAGCCAGTTGCTGTTTTCGAGGCATTGAGTGCATCAAATAAATGTTACTCTCCTGAATGTGAATTATATGCACCTCCACGACGTGTTAGGACGCAGTACTGGTAGCAGGATGTTGGAAAGCCCTCTCAGCAAGGTCGTCGATGCTTGTAGAGACAGTTTCAGAAGTCGATGTTGGTTGAGTAGCGTATGTAAAGAAGTTTTTGGCCTGAAGCTGATCTTTGTACAGGTCGACACGTAACGTTTGTGAAGGAAGTAGGCCAAGGATCAAAAAAGATTCTGTGTTAGACCCAAGGGTTCAATTCAGAGTTGGACGTGTGTCAGTATTCGTTCGCCATGAACCCGTGACTAGCGGGTGCCTACCGAAGTAACCGGACCTCCAATTCTCTCACCAACATGACGTCCGAAGGGGGAGGACCTCATCTCACTAAACCAACGAAATACAACATCGAGGATTCCAATATCGCGTTACTTGGATCTGATGTATGCTCAGATCGCTCCATTGGCAACGTTCTTCTTACTGAACGACTCGGACTCATAGCTTGAGAAACGTGTTAGAGAGCACGCTGGTGATAAAGAGCCTGCCTGGAACGACCAAGTGGGAGCGACTCCAGGACTGCAGATCTGGAGAATCGAGAAATTTACGGTCGTTTCCTGGCCGAAGGAGAAATATGGGTCTTTCTATGACGGAGATTCTTATATTGTGCTTCATGTACGCCCCAGCCTAAGGAACCTTCACTGGCGCTCACTGCCTCACTTTCTTGCAGACATACAAGAAGAATACGGAGACTGATGCTCTCTCTTATGACCTACACTTCTGGCTAGGAGATAATACGTCTCAGGACGAAGCTGGCACTGCAGCCTACAAAACCGTTGAACTCGACGATCGTAAGTAATTTGGAGAATGGTTTCAATCCTATTCCTTGGCCTGATTCATATGTTAGATCTTCACGGCGTACCGGTGCAGTACCGCGAAGTACAGAACCAGGAGTCTCAGAGATTCCTTTCTTACTTCCCCAGATTCATGGCCCTGAAGGGAGGCGTCTCTTCCGGCTTCCACCACGTCACTGAAGCTCCACCACCCGACGTGTTCAGACTTTACCGAGTTTCCCTCACGAAAGTGTCAGATCGAGGAACCAGCAATCTCGTCGTTCGAGAGGTCTCTGCTGAAGCTTCGAGCTTGGTTGGGGGCGATGTTTACGTGCTAGATAAAGGCACCGCCATATGGCAGCTAAACACCAAGGCCAGCGTTGGCAAGGAGAAGTACAAGGCTGCCGAGTTCACCCAGTTCCTAAACACAGAGAGACAGGGTGCTAGCGAAATATCTGTTTATGGTAGGCTTCTCTCTCTCCTTTCTATCACTCGAACTCGGGTCTAACGAGAACACCAGACGAAGGAGTTTCAGGCGCTGGGATCTTCCTCGCCGAGCTAGGGGCAACAGAATTACTACCCAACCCTCATCCTCAGCCATCATGGGAGCCTTCCGAAGAACGTCCACAACGGCCGGAACCCTCCCTCTATCGTATCTCAGACTCGTCCGGCCAAGCTTCCTTCGAGCACCTCGGAGTTGCATCTGCGGCTACTCTTTCCTCTTCTGACGCATTCATCATCGACAGCTCAGCGGATCCATCTCGACCTGCCGTCTACGTATGGATCGGGTCAGGCTCGTCAGTACTCGAGAGAAGATTGGCAATTCAGTATGGACAGAACTATGTATACGGTCCTGGTTCGGCAAACAGTGTAGGGACTGGTATTTCACTCGTTAAGGTCGCTGAGGGGAATGAGAACGATGAGTTCGAACAACTGATAGGAAGATGATTGCGTTGCTGAAGCGAGGGTTAGAAGAAGCAACACATGTACAAATCTATTCTCTAACTGTAATACCACAATGAAAATTATCTCTAAGTTTAATCCGGGAAAAAAAATACACCAATAAGAATAAAGTCTAGTGTGAGAAATGAGAGAAACTCCTTTGGCCAATACCATCTACATAGCACGTTACAACCGGCTCTGAATAAACACGGGCTCGAAGAAGGGACGTTGGACACGATGGTCCTCAGTCTGATAATGGCCTATCGTCTCCAACGAGTCCACATACGCGTCCCATTTCTCGTCCGAGACAATAGGAGCCGTCACATACGCCTCCACGTCCATCCGTTCTAACCAGCTCTCCAACTCGGGGAGCAAAGCCGCCGCACTCTTACCCTCCAGGTCCGCCTGCTTCGCTCTCGTGATGCCCAAGTTTTCAGAGTACCACGCCGAATCGTATTTCATGACGCTAGCAAGGAACAAATCGATGAGACGAGAGTCGACTTTCGCAGCCACTGCGGCGTCGTAGGCCATGCGGTGGCCGATGGCTTCGATGAGCGGTTGTGCGTGAGGGAGAAGTCTGGCTTCTATCTGGGCCATACGATGCCCTTGTCGAGTGTCTGGAATAGTCTGGCGGAACTCGTCGATCATGGAGGATTCATGTTTGAATAGGATGGAGTCCGAATCCGAAGGTGAAGGTGCTTCGATACGACCTAGCAGCAGCTCCATGGCGAACCCTAGCAAGGAGGTTGAGGATCAGAGAGTGACACTCTTAGCGTGACGAGGGCTGCTGCAAAATACTCACGAATAGAGATAGTCAGCATGTCCCCTTCAGCAATTTGAGCACCCCGTGCATCAGCCTGCAGTACAAACACGTCAAAGGTCCATTAAAGCTTCGGGAGTAACATTCTAACAAAAAGAACTCACGTTCATAGAGGCAAGTTGGTTGACCTCGGCCAGTCCCTGAGCACCACATCGGTCGCCGATAGCTAGAGGTGCTGCCGCAGCGAACTTCAAAAGCGTGACTTTGAAGATCGCAGCAAGGAAATGCTGGTAGGGTAGGTTGCCCTGAGCTTCAGTGTACAGTCCGTATATCGCATCACTGTACGCCTTACAGACGAAGGCCTGAGCTACAGCCGTCAGCACCGGGATGTACTGGGTGCTGAAGGAGATGATGGGGCGAAGTCGTCCTGTGCTGGCGTCGGTGACCTTCCTACGCATGCTGTATTTCCCACCAACATAGGCAGTAATTTGTAGAGCGCCGATACCTAGCGTGCCCATCGATAGAGTTCCGGATATGACTCGGGAGATATTAGAGAAGAACTCTATCTTGGCGTTCTTTGGCTTCTTCGACGACCCAAGAAGAGCGTTCGCGGGAAGGTGAACGTGATGGAATGTCGTGAGTGCGTGTTTCACAGGCCGAGAGCCTCCTAGAAGTGACGGCCAAACCAATATTAGAGATGTCCCGAATCAAATTAAGCATGAGAGAAAAACGACCAACCGCGTGGAGCCAGGACCTGGCAAACAATTCCCTTGGACATCCTGAGGCCGTCACTGAGTTGGACTACGAATGGCTTCGGCCCTCGATCTTCACCGTCAACGATTAGACGTGCAAAAACAACTGCCACAACGGGTATGCCACAGGGACTTGTTGGAGGCATGAACCTGTGCGACGACGATCATCAGTTGAGTCAAGGCTGGACCACAAAAAGGTGATCAAACTCACTTGGCCGCCTGGTTCCTTGGCGTATTTAGATCAAAGGAGCCATCGGGAAGCATAGTAGCTGTCGTCTCCATGTTGATCACATCGAGCCCATGACCAAGTTCAGTGAGACAGAATTGACCACTAGACACGTTGAAATACGTAAACGAATTTGAGTTCTGAGAAAGGGCTCAGAGCTGTGATAGACTCACGAGATCTCGAACTTGAGGAGTTTTTCCATGATTTTTGTAAGGTCCGGACGACCAGCCGTGTATTTCGCCAGGGTACCAGCGCAAAGGTTGTAGTGTATCGTGACCAGAGTACCAACGCTCGCATCCTTGAACATCATGGCAAAATGAGTACGTCGTCAGATTTTGAGAGGGTTGAAGCGGGACGTACCAAGGCCGTGATAGGATCGTTGCTGGTGGAAGGAAAGTTAGTACACAAGTAACGTCCATCGGTAAAGGAAAAGATCCAATACTTACTGTAGCTCCCAGTACTTGGGAGAGACGTTCAATATGTCCTCCTGAGTCAAGCCTGTTCTCTCGGGGTGAAAAGGGATACCGAATGCGCGAGGAGATACGTACGGTAATGCCGAACGAGAGATTTGGTACGTTCATAGCTGAGCTTCACCCTCCCCTCGAAGGGTAGATGTTCGGTACGAGCCTGCCAGAGAGGCGACAAGACGAGATTTTTGGTGGACCTCATAGTCGAAGATCGTAACAGAATTAAGGAGGGAGAATGGAATAATAGGGAAAACTAGGAGAAAAAGCTGCTTTCTGGGCTCGAGGGCCTCCTCATTTATATCAGAGGGAAAATGCGGAATTATAAGCCAGTCGGGGTCTTGTTTTCGTATGACGTTCGTTATCAAGAAAATTTCCTGCAGTTGACATGGTTAGGTTTCAACTACCCAGCAGGGAGCTGATGGGTCCCGGTCAAGGCCAGGCCAAAAACAGTTGCTTGCACCGGTTACAGTAGGACCTCTCCCGTTGGCAGGCTGCTCGTAGGTGAGCTCCCTCCAGCTGCGGAAAGGAGATCCGACCTCTTCTCTGGTAGCATAGATAAGATACATAGATAGATGTGGCCACCGAGCTGAGAGCAAAGACACTACTCTTGTGTATTTTCAAAGCTGGAAACTTCTGGGTCTTGAAGATCCTCCAACTCTGGACCACTGCAAAGCCTCTAGTCGCGATGTCACGGCGATTTCAAGAAACAGGTACCAATGAGAAGCTGTGTGAAAGATCCATCCCTGAATTAGAGGTGTAAGGAGGAATATTCAACAGCAAAAATCATAGGGACACCTACCTGGATACACAAGTCCCCAGACAACCGACAAGGATTGTCAGAGGGAATGGAAACTCGTGGTGCGCCTCGAGGCTCCAGATCATCGCTGTAGATGCGCGGGTAGGTCAGATACTGAGATAGTGAAGAAAATAACATTATCCTGAGATGTGACTGGGACTGATGAGATTCCGACCGAGCAAAGTATCGGTCCGAGCATGAGGTATCGACGATTCCGACCGATGCGACATGATAAGCCCGCTATGCCCCCAGACTGAGCGCAGACACGCGGTGAATAGAAGAGAGGAAAGGTTGAAGGTGGGAGCGCCTTGAGGCCCCTTATAGCTAGCGCTATGAGGGAACCCCGGCTCATTACAGAAGGCAGAACCGACGTTCGAGGAAATGAAAGAATTTGAGTGTCGTCGGAAGATTTTCAGTCAAACAAACTGTTGGCATTCGCCGAGCGGTCAAAGGCACAACGGCCTGCCATCGAAAACGACAAACCCAAAAGGAACACGGAGCTCGCTTACACGATTACAGCGAGCTGAAAAAGTGCTGTAGACCGATAGTGTGCAGCCGCCGAGAATTTTTTTGAGATATGCGTGTTAGGGCTGATGACATCTGATTGTGCGTCTTGACTCTTGACCAGAATATCAATCGCTATCATCCCTTCCCCGGGGAACACGAGGGGGTTTCTCTTTCGAAAGACAAGATTGTCATTCAGGCAGTACTGTTGGAGAGTATACACATGGGGGTGTTCGCGAAAAGAAAAAAGACAATCGACTGGGCAGAGGGCTGCAGCAGAACGTCAAAGTGAGGGTCGAGGACCAAGGTGGACATGGTGTGGTGACCGTGAGTCCATCACCCGGGTCCGTGGCTGACAAATCCGATTCCTCCTTGGACCTGGCTTGGACCATGTCAGAGCCGCTGTTCACCGCTGCTGCTAATCGCAAAGACGGTTATGCTCATGTTTTGCTCATCACTACTGGCAGCGTAGCCTCTATAAAGGCCCCTTTGATTGTAGCTGAGCTCTTGCAGGTCCGTCTTTGCTCCGAAGATAGCGATTTCGACCCTCCAAATCTGATTGAAACAGCGTCAGCTAGTACGATAAAGTGAGGGTAGAGGTCGTCGCCACCAAACCTTCACTGGTATTCTTCAACAAGCACGAAATTCAGGAGCTCGGTGCTAGAGTATGGACAGATGATGACGAATGGAAGGTTTGGCCAACAATCTCTCTTATCGGTCAGCACAGTTCTCACTCAGTGATAAAGTAGGACGACTACAGGATTGGCGACCCCATTCTGCACATAGAACTGCGGAGATGGGCGGACGTTGTCCTAGTTGCACCATGTTCGGCCAATACTCTATCCAAGATAGCTCACGGGGCTTGCGATAACCTTGTCGTACGTTTACAATGGATCGACCAGCACTTTTCGCGTTCTGATGAAGTTGATGAATTTACACAGACTTCTTTGCTCAGGGCACTTACACCCTCGACGCCGACTTACGTATTCCCGGCAATGAATACGCTCATGTATGAGCATCCTCTCACAGCAGAGCATCTTCGAATAATCAAGGATGTTGTGAAGTACAATGTTGTGGGTCCAATAGGCAAAAATCTAGCCTGCGGAGACGTTGGTGAGTATAGTCCTCTATCGAGTCTACTCTAACGATGGATGACCTGACACGAAATCTAAGGATTGGGTGCTATGACGGAATGGAAGGACATCGTCCAAATTGTAGTCGACCTCTTTTCACTGCAGAAGAGCTCAAGTCTCTGATATCGGATATGGCTCTGATTCTCTTCCTCAATATTTTCTTCCTGTCTGCTGTTCTCTCCATGTATCTCTACTATGTACTCATCTAGTTTCAGATGCTCATCTTTCATTTCATTTTCTCCATCATCCCCAACTCCGCGCGCTCCAACGCTATCACTACGAAGTATTGTGTTTCTTGCAACAATGATCGTACGCAGATGCATTGGCACAGTACTGGCTATGTATGTTTTACTGCTGAACACCCGATAGAGTCCGTTCGGTGCCTACAGAATTCGAATACCTGCGTCTTTGAGATTTGGCGAAGATGAAGGGGGGCAGGAACGGTCAGTAATTTGGAATGATCATGTTTTTTTTTTTTGTTTGACTCTCAATTTATATACCGCAACAATTGGAATGATCATGTGCATCCTCCCCCACATTGGCAGCGAGCTTGATGGCCAAGATCACCGAGTGATCCTTTTTGGCGTGTTTGCTTCTTCAGCTCGCTTCGTTGCTGGGAAATTGACCAATGCCGTTAGTATTTCATAGGCATTTCCTTCCGAAAGACCGCAGTCCACAGGGATTGAAGGCTTGCTTCCTACCATCATGAAGACGCTCTCATCCTCAAGTTTGCTCCTAGCAAGCGTGATCCTCACGCGAGCTTTGGCATTCACGACGCGTCAGTCCTTTTCTTAAACGAGATTTATTGATATGCGTTCTGAACTAGATCAACAGGATCATGGTCTGAGGCAGCAGCTCTCGCTGACCAGGTTGTCGCACAACTAACCGTGGACGAGAAGGTCGGCATCCTTACTGGCGTTGGTCAATTCTCCAGTCGTTGTGTCGGCGACACGCACCCCGTCGACCGACTAGGCATACCCTCGATCTGCATGAACGATGGGCCAGCCGGCATTCGTCTCACCAAAGGCGTCACTGGCTTCCCTACCGGTATCAACGCTGCGGCTACGTTCAGCCGCAGGTTGATTCAGGCAAGAGGCAAAGCGATTGGAGAGGAGTTTCGTGCCAAGGGTATCAAGTTGAGTGTAGCGACCGCTGAGGATGACGAAGTTCGTTGGATTAAAATCTGCTCTCTCTACTTTTCATAGTGTTTTCCTGGGACCTGCTCTCGATATAGTGCGTAACATTTTTCACTTGACCATGCTTCTTCGTTGATCTCACGGTACAACACACATAGATGCGAAACCCGAAAGCCGGTCGAGCTTGGGAAAGGTTAGTCCTCTGCTCTTGTGTTCTCCCTCGGGGAAACTAGACATCCCTGGATCCCATCTGAGTAGAACTGTTTTTCTGATTTCTTGGTTGCAGTGCTGGCCCAGATCCTTTCCTGACCGGTGAATTCGCATATTACACCGTCCAGGGTGTTCAGTCGACTGGAGTTCAAGCCTGTGCGAAGCACTTGATCGCGAATAATCAGGAACACTGGAGGTATGGACTGTCAGCAGACTTTACCGATGAGAGAACTGGAAGGGAGATGTACTGGTACCCCTTTGAACGGGCCGTGGAGGTAAGGCACTTGGGTTGCTTCTTCCTTGTACCTGCAACGTAAACCTGATTCTCATGACTACAGGCTGGTGTTACCTCCATTATGTGCGCCTACAATCGCGTGAACCAGACTTCTTCTTGTCACAACGCAGAGCTCATTGGAAATAATGGGACTCTGAGAGGCAAGCTGGGCTTCCAAGGTATGGCTCATGACAATTTCGCTTCGACTCTCTAATGAGACTGAATATGTGGTGGTTCAGGATATGTCATTAGTGACTGGGGAGCAACGCACGATTCTGCTACAGACAATGCCAATGCTGGGCTGGACATGGAGCAGCCTGGGGACTGGATTCTCATTGGTAAGTTCCACTTCGTCCTTTCCTTCCTTCCTGAGTTCATTGCTCACTACTATGTCATAGGCGGAGGAGTGTACGGGGCTGGTCTGAAGAATGCTCTGAACGATAAATCTGTGTCTACTGCTGTGCGTTGTAATTGGGAGCTCTCACTTTCACAATGAGACTGAACTTCTCGTAGACCTTGAACCAGATGGTTTCACGAGTACTAGCAGGCTGGTACAAGCTGGGCCAAGACTCGGTACGTAGACTGACACGGCTCCTATCTCATCAAAAAATAAACACTCATACCTATGTCTTTCCGCAGGGCTACCCCACTCCTAATTTTGACGCGCAGCACCCTGACGGCTCGGGCTCTTTGAACCAAAACGTAGTCGTCCGCACCCCAGAGCACGTCGCACTCACCAGAGAAATCGGAGCAGCTAGTGCCGTCTTGCTCAAGACCAACACCGCGGGCAGCAGCTCCACCGTGACTAAAGGTCTCCCGGTCGATATAGCCAAAGTCAAGACCATCGCAATCATTGGGCAGGATGCCAAGATGCCCAATTTGAACTGCAACGGGCTTAATGAATGTAACGACGGTACCATGAGCGTCGGGTAAGTCCTGTTCTCCCCTTTTACACGATGCTAGGCTGATATACGGTCTCAGATGGGGCTCTGGCTCAAACTCTCTGGAATTTATCGTACCACCTATTGATGCTATGACCTCCTTCGTGGGCAAGAACGCTACCATAACGAGCTCGCTGTCCAATGATCTCTCCGCTGGACCCAACGCCGCCAAAGGAAAGGACGTCGCTTTCGTGTTCGTAAACGCGTAAGTCGTCTACCAATGGTGCTTGTATGCAGTTTGACCCACACCTGTACACAGAATGAGCGGAGAACTTGGATTTTACGACATAGTCGTCGGGAATCAGGGTGACAGGAACGACCTTGACCTCTGGTACAAGGGCGGCAGCCTGGTATAATCTCTTTTCTCTTGGTTATCTTCGCAGTATAGATGTTGATCCATGTCTTCAGGTTGAAGCCGTGGCGGCTGTGAACCCCAACACTATCGCAATTGTTCACTCCGTAGGACCTGTTTCCTTCTCATGGAGCAACCATCCCAACATCACTGGTATCATCTACGCCGGTGCCCCTGGTGAACAAACTGGCCCATCTATCGTAGATGTGATTTTCGGTGCATATAACCCCAGAGGAAGGCTACCTTTCTCCATTGCCGATGTTTGTCTAGTCATTTATCTTCATTTTTATGAGCGTGGGTTGACTCTGCGTTTTGTTAGACTGAGGATGCCTATGGAACGACGATCGTGTACAACAGCGGCGGTTTCCCCACCGTACGTCTCGCGCTCGTCACACCTTTTCATCGCCGCACTAACACCATACCCCCTCACAGATCACTTACTCCGAGAAACTCCTCTTGGACTATCGCTACATGGACTCAAAATCAATAACTCCGCGCTTCGAATTCGGGTTCGGTCTCTCCTATACCACCTTCGCATACTCTGGTCTCTCTGTATCTACCGCCTCCTCCACAGGAGGCATCACCGTCTCGTTCACAGTGAAAAATACTGGCCCCAGAGTCGGGACGGAGATTCCTCAAGTTTATATCGGATACCCTTCTAGCACTGGTGAACCGAAGATGGTTCTCAGAGGTTTTGATGAGGTGTTAGATTTGGGCGTAGGTGTGGGGAAGAACGTGAGTGTTGGGATTGCGCAGAGGGAGTTGAGGTTGGTCTTTTCTGGTTTTCTTCTAGTGTTGTGTGCCAGGATTTTGACGTCGATTTCTTCTTGTAGTATTTATGACAGTGTGAAGGGTTGGGTTAGGCCTAGTGGAACGTTCAACGTTTATGTCGGTGCATCCATCAAGGATATTAGGCTCACTGGGAGTATCGCCCTGTGAACGTAACCTTGCTTCAACTGGCAGACCTAGCTATTGTAACACCGTAGGGCTCGCGTCGAGACTTCTGGCTGTAAGCTGACCTCGTTGCGGAATGGATTCAGCTATACCCAATTCTATCCTTGTTCCACGATGAAGACCAGAGTCGCACGGCTCACATTCAGCTTCATGACCAGCGCTGGCTAGTGCTTGAGTTGAAAATAAACAAGAGAGTATGGGGATGGGAATAAATATAAGCAGCTCTTCCCAAGAGCGACAGCAAATGTCAGTATAGCGCGTGCTACTTCTAATCCTTCTTCTCAGAAGAACCACTTTCCTCCTTCTCCTCTTTCTTAGACTCGCCCTCCGAGTCACCCTGCTCGGCCTGCTTAGGAGGCGTACCGCTCTAAACACACAAAAGCCAGGTACATCATGAGCAATCATCCTTAGAACAAGAATAAAGGTGGGCTGGAAACGAACCTTGGCAGCCTCCCTAGCCTTGCCGAGATCTGTTGGACCAGACTCGTCTTTCTCCTGGAACGTACCCGTCTTCTCGCCCTCAGCGGTAGGCTTCTCCTTCTGCTCCGGTTTGTCGGCTGTCTCAGAGGGATCAGGGAGGCCTGGATGCCCGTCTTCACTGGTAGCTGGAGAAGAATCAGAGGGTTTGTCGGCCTTTAGGGCGTCGCTTTCCTGTACGTTGAGTATTGTAAGCATCGATTGTGGCAGGGGTCTCTGAGAAGAACGCGTACTGAAGCTTTGGAAACAGAGTCGGACACTTCTTGGGCGGATGCTTTGGTACCCTCGTCGTCAGCTACTGGTTCCGGCTCTGACTTCGGCTGTGCAAAGATGAGAGAAGTCAGAATGCGCTAAGAACGGATGAGATGCAACGTACCACTTCAGCATTGTCAGCTTTTGGTACACCGGCTTTCTGCAAGAAGCACTCAGTCAATTTTTCTGGAATGGCTGCAGTACGACTGAAGAACTTACTTCTGCGGTTGCCATTGACTGAGCAATCTCTCCGCCAGAGACCTCGGTTCCCTCATCATCCGTCATGGGCTGGGGTTTGGTAGCCTTTTTATGAGTATGGTCATCGTGTCCATGGCTCGGTTTTGAGTTGAACGTAGACTGAACAATGTAAATGAACTAGGAAAGGAGCGAACAATAGTCAGTGGAAGGTTGAGCAGCGTCTTGAACGAAGTATACTCACGGCAGGCCCAAATATCAGAGCAGAACCAATCTACCAGAAGAATTCGTTAACAATCTTGTATAGCCAAAGCCATTATTCATGATAAACCTACCATCCAAGGCATGTCCGAACCCTGCTTAGCACCGTGAGCCCCAGCCTCTGAGCTGGCATGTCTCCTGACCACTCCGTTCAACGACCGCGACGACAGTCTCTGAGCCGAAGACTGAGCGGAAAGACGAGCAGAGCTGAGGGCACGACGAGCAGCGAGACGAGCACTGGCCATTTTTTTTGTGTTTGTCGAAGAAGAGAAACGACGGTGGGAAGAGTCGGGTTCGGGAGGAAACTGGTCAACTTTTTCGAGCGCTAGCGGGACGTTCAAATGTCGGCACTGCTGACGTCATCCGCTCTGATCGTCGACGTTCCGGGCCTTAAATGAACTGGACCTTTGAGTACTAACACTGGTAAGGATTTGCAAAATATTTTGCAAAATCCTTCCGGAACAACTCCTCTTTCTCTTCGACATCTTCGGACCTCTCGGAGCCCATGGATGTGCTCAAAAGAACCCCCTTGCGCAACATAATGTACTTGAGAATATGGCTTTATGAGTGATACCGAGACGTACCGGTGGGGAAATTCGAAGATGATGGGTTTTCTGTCACAAGTATGTCACAATGCCGCGTTTGCCGGTTTTGAACTCCGCCAATGTTCAATCAACGTTTTCGCCCAATGCATGGAGTCGCAGTCGCAAGATATAATACTGGTGTAAGCTATTCACAAGACATGTATGTATATACATGATTAGTACATTATAGAATGAGGAAAAGTAAGTATATCTACATGGAAGATGAGAATTACCATGAATGCTAGTGTACAAAATATAGTGGAGGGCAAGAAGTATGATACAAAGAAAGCAAGAGGGAAAGCGAGGGGACAAGAAAACGCGGAAACATGAATGATTCAGACATGCGAAGGATTGGAACTGAGGTGTGGTGAAAAGAATTAGACTGAGGGAGATGAGGATAGTGGAGGTATTAGGCAGATGGTGGGGCCGTATTCGAGGGTAGGGATGTTGTTGCTGCAGAACGCCGGCCACGACCAGTTGTGAATATGCGGGAGTAGCGAGGAAGGAGTTTGAGGGTGGGGAACTCGTCAAAGTGGTTGTTGATTCGAATCTTCAGCTCCGCCATGTTGCCATTGTGGTAGGGGAGGTCGACAGAATGAAGGATATCTTGAAGTACCGTCTTGCTGCATGAGTTGAGAGATGTCGTAAATGGTTCGTCGTCAGAACGCTCACGACGACGGCGGGCATTAGTTGCCTCCGTTTCGGCCTTCTTTGCTGCTGTTGCTGCCTTCTTCGCCTTCTTCTCCTCTTCTGCCTGAGCTGCCCGCTCGATCTCCTCTAAACCCTCAGTCGACGTCAAACAAACCGCGTCAATGGTCTGTTTACGGCCCTTGTTCTTCTTCGCCCGGTCAATCGCATTCTGCCTGCGGTGATGAAGGGAGAGCTGATGGCCTGCCTGAGCTGCGTGGGCGAAGTAGACTGTATTCTCGTCCTCGATAGCCGCAAGTCGTTGGCGTAACAGATGATTCTGTTCAGCAAGTGGTAAGTCGCGAGGAATAGGGGTGCTTCGAGAGGGGAAAGAGAGAGGGCTAGAGGACGTGGAGGGAGGGGGATATGAAGAGGAAGAAGGCGGGGAATAAAAGGAGGAGGAGGAGGATGGAGACGAAGGGTGTGTGGAGGAGAGAGGACAACTGGTTGTTGTGGTTGAGGTTGAAGAAGATGGCGACTGGGGGTGTGCTGATGTCGTGGCACTGCTGTGTGATGATCTCGGGCCCACATCTTGATCATCGTCGACGGCTTCTTCCTCATCGTTGTCGCTCTCCTCCACATCAGAGAGTTCATATTCATCGTCTCCATCAAGCCGGAAGCACGAGCATGGCAAATCGTACTCATCATCATCGCAATACACCTCACGAATATTGACTGGGTAGGACTCGGGGAGATGTGATGCTGCCGTGGAGGTCGCCACACTCGGTGCATAATCCTGATCAGAGAAGACGGTGGGGTCGATAGGCCAGAGACCGCTCTTACGGAAAGCCTCCTGGATAGTAATGGCCTTGAACGATTCTGCACGGGCCTCCATGTAGTGCCTGACAAAAGACTGGCGAGGCATCTCTGCCTTGGTGGTTGCAAGAATCTGATCACAGATCTCACCCCACTTCTTCTGGAAGGGGCCGAATACGCCAACGTCAAGGGGCTGGAGTTTGTGAGTGGTGTGAGGCGGGAGCATGAGGAGAATGATGTTATTCTCTGTGGCGAGGCGGACTAGCTCAGGCTGGCGGTGGGAGCCGTGACCATCTAGGACAAGAAGGATGGGTCTGCCAGAAGTGTTGTGTCGCTTAGATTGCGGAATAAAAGTCTTCTTAAACCATTCCAGGCTCAGTGAATCTGACGTCCACCCGTTCTCAGAGAGCGATATGCTGCAGGGGTCGTATGTAAGTGATGTGGAAATCAAGAGAATGAGCACAAGAAATAAAGATTATGCACCTGATGTCTGGGTCCACTCTGAACCACTCCTCGCTCCATGTCTTGCTTCCAGAGAAGACAAAGCCAGGCTTCAGGAACTGACCATCAGCAGATACACATTCTATCACAGTAACGAGCTCTAGATTGGCACTGCGTCGTTTATATGCAGGGCGTCGACAGCGCCTTAAGAAGTACTTCCGAATCCCGAGCTTCCTACCACCCCCTCGCTGACAGCCCTTCTCATCCATGTTCCAGATATTCTCCACCGGTATCTTGTTGTCACGTACTATCTGACCGAGCTGCACAAAGTATCTCTCCACTACCGGCCGATTAAAGGCCTGTGCACGCTTTGGATCAAGCCCACTAGGCTTGCCTAACCTGATCTCTGGATGCCGCTTCATAAAACCGCGATGCCAGGTCGTTCCAACTTTGCGCTGAGCCATTGGCTCTGCCATGGTACGAATATCAATCTTACTGACAGGATTACCGACATCTGCAAGATATTGAAGCCACTTAACTAAAACTGCCTCGCAGCCATCACTGAGAAGCCGTCCAGTGCGGGTGTGGGTGGTACAATTAGAGGTCTGGCTTAACCATCGACGTCGTATCGTATCGTAGGGAACTTTGATAGTTGGGTGCTTCTCTTGGATAGCCCTCCATGCCACCGTGTATTGTGGTAGACCGCCAGGAGAACGGGGAAGGTTGTTAAGAAGGTGGACACCTTCATTGACAATCGCTTTACGTCGAGGATCGGACGGTCGAAGCGTAAGGCGGACCACCTTTTTAGGGCGGCGGGAGGGCATGAGACGTTGGCACAGGCCAAGCTTGAAGCTGAAGGCTGCAATTTAAAGGATTCATGGACGTTGCAGGGTCGCTCGTTGTAGGACTATGTTGATAAACAAAGAGGTAGGATTGTTGATCAACAATGCGCTCTCAGAGGGCGCGTTCCACACGTGCTCAGCTCATCATGGCGGAGTTGAAAACGCTTCCCCAAGCTGGGCCTCCTGCCGTGTCACATTACTGTCCCAGGATTCCACCTCTTTAGAGAGCATATGGTGTACCTCGCCCGCTATTCTCTCCGGACATGATTTTTTTGGATCTATGAGACTATCTCAACGTCCTACAGCTGTGCTGGCCTGTAGAAATACGACTCAGTTGCTACCGGTTTCCGGTAACTCCTCAGATTTGCTGCATCAACCCTCTTCTTATCCGTAGCATACATTCGTAAATTATCTGTACCTTTCTCGGCAGCAGGGGATGCATCCATTGGCATCTGGGACATCTTATTTTAATTTCTCCGAGGGTACTTAGGTGTGAGGATGAGTGACGAAAGATGATTTTGCAAAAATAATGGATTTTGCATTTGCTACCCAGTGTTAGTATGAGCTCAAGATGGTCTATATTGACTCTGGACAAGTCCTGAGGGGTCTGGAATCTCTTTTGTGAGAGCAAACAATGCAGGAATTTTTACACCATAGCTTTCGAGGAGTTGAATGATAGAATTGTTAACGATAGGAATGTGATTTACTGCCCTACGATGAGCTGCTGAGCCTCCAGATGTTGATACATATATCCACAATACAGGGTAATCCCTAATGATAATAATTTACGGTAGCAGGTCCGAGAATAAATAGTCTATTACTCGACGTTCTCACTGAGGAAAGTAATGCATGAGTGACTAGCAAGACGAAATATCTGGAGGGAGGCCAAACTCACGGGAACTGGCCGATAACGTTGCCAGGTGGGTTGTACTCGCAGACCATGAAAGCAGCTTTGCCGTACTAAAATTCGAAAAGTCAGCTAGAGATTAGACGAGAGAAACACGAGGAAATGAACCTTGGGATCAAAGATACCGTCACAGTAAGCGACGGCGCAACCCACTTGCGTGGTAGACTTCCACACCATCTGGGTGAAGTGAGAGTACTGTGGGTTGTTGGGGTCGTAGTCGCCGGCCTCGCTACCCCAGGCATTGGTAGCGTCGGTAACGGCAGGAGTTCCGGTCGCGGCGTAGAGGTTCTCTGGAAGGACGGATGCAAAAAAGAAACCAAATTGAGACACTGCTACTTCCCAGCTCGGAAACAAAGCGAAAAGGCGTACCACCGTAGGGACCGGCTTGTCCTCCAGAGTGCTCAAAGACACATCGGTTGGCCCAGCCCTGAGCGGCATTCGCGAGGTCGTCACTCCATGTCAGAGGGTTAGCGTGGTGCTGAGCACGAAGGTCGTTGTGGCCTTGGAGCCAGAGGTCAACATCGGAACGCGCTTTGAGTTCCTGGACGGGGCCAGCAAGGGCGAGGGAGGCAAGAGCGAGCGAAGTAAAGACAGCGGCGAAGCGGGACATAGTAGTGTGTGTGTAGTAGAAGAGAATGAGTGATATCCTCGAATACGGACAAGGAACTCTCTCGTCGCGATTGTCTCACCTTATATACCAACCACCTCGAGAAAAGAGGCGCAGTCGCCCAGACTGTGGAGTCACAAGAGTCTCCATACTATCCCGTGGACGGATGAACAGTATCAATAGCAAGAAACGGCAACCGAGCTCTGGTTGCTACACGGTACATGCGGGCGAATCACGGACTGGTACAGTACTTGAGGCGGGTATCACCACAAGGTTCCAAGGTGCCTCCGAGAACCATAGGAGCCTGAGGCCACAAGATGTAACACTGATTTAGGTGGAGCATTGACCATGCATGACGGTGGTCTGACAGTGTACGCCGTTGTAGCGGTTGAGAATAGCATGGCGTTCGGTCGAGCGCGGTACTAGGCAGTGCAGACACCCCAGACGGCCATAAATACCGGAGCGCTGATCTGTGAAGCTCTCGGGAACATGGACGCTGAGAAGACGACGCCGCGATTTCTTGCCGGGTTCTCTTGTACTTTGCATCGTTTTTCATATGGCCGCGAATCCTCCACCTTTTCCCTCCAAGTCGACGGGAGATCATCGTGATCACAGCATTATAACTTGAGGACGACTCGAGTTTACCACGGGCCATTTAGCCGCACAAGTGTTTAAAGTAATAGATCTCAGCACCGAAGCTCTGCTAGGATAGATTCTGATAGAGCCTTGACCTCGATTAGCACGAGAAAGTCGTTGACGGAGGGCTGATTTATTGCACATGGGACATCTTGAAGGTTTGTAGATACGAGACTATAGTGAGTCGAACGAGATGCGCAGTAGTGACAGATCTTGGAATCAAGGAAGAAGAGGTTGGACTGCCAGCGCCTGGAAGTACCAAAGGCCCTTGCTGGGCATGTTGTAATCTCGCTTGCAATTAGGTGAAAGCAGAAGAATGTGAGCGGCACAAACGTTGCATGACCATGTGAAGTTGGCCGCGGCGGACGCGGTCACGTCTCCAGTGAGTTACATGTGGCGGTGACTCCAGAGTTCACTTCATCCAAACTTTTGCGTTTGCACTCGTAGGAATTGAGGCTCCAAACCTTTACCTTCAGGGTTTCGCTATAAGCACATTCTCTACGCTTCATTAAATTCCTCTCTCTTGATCTCCTATGATTGGGCCAGCCGGCTAGTCTTTCATATGGACATTCGAGAAGATAACTTTGGCTACAACCATACTGGATTTTACGTCATAAGCATCGATGGGCAACCATACAACCGTATTCCTTGCGATACACTCTACGCCAACCTCAAATGGGCCCCGGACAAACCATTTCTGACCAAGAAAGGTCAACCGACTAAACGAAAACACAAAGACCCTTCGTTGTACTACTACTACGCTCAGCTTCTTCACTACGGGTTGAAACCACTGAAGACGAAAGCCGCTGCGAAGAAGCTTCTGTTGAATTCGATCGAGGCTAAGGCCAACAAGAAGCTTGATGTTCCGAAATCCTTGGAAGATATGGAGAGGACGTTGAAAAAGAAATGGGACGAAGAGCAGGAGAAAGCTAAGCAAGAAAGAGAGGAGAGAGCCGAGGAAATGAGGAAGCGACGGAAATTGGAAGACGAGAGAAAACCTTCTGACAAGGACGAGGACTTCCATGGTCCCTCTAGCAGGTTTAAGGGCTACTTGGGTAAACCTATCACAGAAGAGGACATACTTTCCGCGGTCATCAGTGGTAAATTCTCAGAACACCAGCTTCAGAGAATTGTTTACAATGTTCTCAAAGACTCAGACTCGGACTCATGCTACGCGCTTCAGGAGACAGTCGCTGAAGAGATGAAGAACGTCGAGAAGGAGCGCCGTTCGTATCAGAAGGCAACTCAGTGCAAGGATTATGGCAAGGTCAAAGGCATCCTATCTCATAAAGAATTTTATCGAACCACACTAACATCTATATCTCAGCCTCTCAAGGGGACCGATTACGAAGGGCTATTCGATGTCACCTCACCTGATGTTCTAAAAGCTTATTCTGAGTACGGCGAGCATTTCACTCTGCATCTCGGCCCTTCTACCGGAGGCTCGCACCTCTGGGGTAAATTCAACATCGGTGTAGTCCACGGAATCATCAGGTGCACATCTACCCCTCCAACCACAGTGGGGTCCATTGTGAATTTCCTCTGGCGTGGCCGCTCAGAAGGAGAAGGCGAGCTTGAATTGGGATACGAGGATAGCAACAATGGTTTTATTGTGTTTCTTGGGGAGGGAAAAGTAACTGGTTACATCGAAACGACGTATGGAAGCTGGGAATTCGATGGCAGGACTGCCCTCCGTCAACCTGCATCTCTCAAACCAGAGAGGTTGGTGAGGGCGTGGAAGGATGAATGGAGAGTCATGACTTCGGAAGCTCAAGTGCAAGAAGCTGGGTCGCGGTGGGGTGGATGTAGCGAGGAGGTGAGACCGGAGAGTCCGGCGGCTTCTGATACCACGGATGGAAAGTCCTATAAAGGGGACGGAAGTAGCGACGAGGGCGGTTATGATGAATTCTCCCATATAGTTTTTAAATCAGACGACTACTGTATAGCTCATTATCTCGAAGCATGCTAAACTCTTGACACTATCACCTGGTACTGCAGTAGTCAGTGTATTACCAAAGGTATGAATTATGTACTAAGGAGAACGAAAACCAATGTCGATTATGCATCTATAAAAGGCAGCCGAGATCGGAAACGTACAGATATCTAGGGTAAAATGCTACTCAGTCCAATGGTACAGCAGGAGAGCGAGAGAACTATAAGTCCGGGTTCCATAAACTATCTACTTGAGTCATCTTCACTTAGCCTGTCCAGTCTCCCTTACAGCTTCAAACGTGTTAGGAAGAGATGAACTATGTCTCTTAGCAGCTAAGAAAGCGGGAACTTCTTCATCGCTGTCATTGAGGCAATCGATAGGAATCAATCCAGCTATGGCACCACCGTCTTTCGTAACCCAAGCCCATCCGTCGTCGAATACTTGAGTTACGCTGACTCTTTCTCCAGCTTGAACAGCGATCTCGTCGAAAAGAGTGGGTACAAATGGACGAAGAATAATCCCCTCGACGTTCAAGACAGGCGTACCCAGTGATGAAGTCGATAGCCCAGTAAAGGGGTCGCTCGAGTCAGCTGTCAGCATACTATCGATGGTGTTCGACCTGGTATTGCTGATGGGCGGAACTACCTCAGGTAAGAAGGGGTTCGCAGGGGTGTTCATTGGCGGCTGGGGGAACGACCCGAGGAAGTCGTCTAGATCGGTGGTAAGGGTTCTTTGAGATGGCTGGTAGAGACCAGCGCTGATCGGGGGCGTGGGAAAGGCGAAAGATTCCGAAGGGCTGAAAGGACGAACGGACATGGACTCGTCAGCAGGAAGGCTTGCATAAGTGTCGACGGTAAGCTGCCTTTCGGGTAGTCTGACGACGCAATGAGGATGGAAATCTGAACTGCTAGTGACACCAGAGAAGCGATAGACTTCATCCTCACCCGCGAGGACAAGAGGCGAAGGGGGTGGAATAGGTGATGGAGACGAGGGTGGCGAGGAAGGTCCAGAGAGCCTGTGACTGGATTTGATCTGGGCCATGGCAGGAACTCCAGGCATTTCGGTTCTGGATGTAGAGACAGAGGGGGCTGCTCTCCATATAGGCTGTTCACTATCCCCAGAGCTACTGCGATTAGGACGCTGGTGGGATTCAGCGTCAGTCATATTAGAACGTTCGTCCGAGAAACTCCTCCACCAATCGTTCCTCCTTTCGTTACGTCGGTTCCTATGGTGCCGACGTATGATGAAGAGTACGGCTCCTATCATGATGAGAGCAGTGACGATGGAAATGGCAGCGATTGCACCTGGGGCAAGGCCCCCAGGGACACCTTTGCCGGCAGCCTGGGTCTCGCCTGGGCCTCCTGGAATCGTGCCAGTGCCACTTTGCGCAGGCTTGCCACCATTGGAGGTGTTGGAAATGCCTCCGACAAGAGAAGCGCCGTTGCTTGAGTTTCCAGTTTCGGGGTTACTACTATCGGTCGTACTGGCGTCAGGATCGTCCGAAGAAGCGATAGGAGCTACGTTAACTACGCCCCCATCGGTATTGCCGGGGATGGAGGAAGCACCAGGCAAATCTGTATTTTCACTGGCATTCCCGGTCAATCCTTCAGAAGCGGAGGCGATAGAGCCTGTTGAAGTAGAGGATGGTACATCGAAATCGGAATTGGACCCATCGCCTGAAGATCCTGAGGCAGGAGGGGCGACTAAAGGGTTCCAGCTCGGAAGACCGTTGCTCGAGGAGAAGCCGTTCGGTGTTGGAGAATTAGCTTTAGTGCCATCACTGTCGCTCTCTTGATTAGAGCCGGTATTGGTGCCGCTGCCTCCGCCTAATCCAGGGCCTAGCCCACCAGTCCATGTATTAGTACCGGTACTCGAGCTGCTACCAGGAGTACCGCTGCTGCTGCTGTTGCTCCCTCCTGCACTTTCACCGCTGCTGCTGCTGCTGTCGGAACTACCAGAACCAATAATGGAGCCGAGAGTATCTCCAAGTGTCCCTCCACTCGAGCCACCCGAGGAAGGTGAGGACTGAGACCGTGCCGGCTCTGTCGGCCGAGACCTGACTGAGGTAGCAGTCTCTGTATTAGTTGTGGAGCTACTCTTAGTCTTACGATCCGTACCGCCAAGGAGAGGGTTGACGATTGGAGATATTATAGGTATATTAGATGGAATAGGTAATGGAAGATTGATGAGGGCTGGGGTTCGTTTGGTCAGAGACCGGGTAAAACCTGGAAGAGGGTCAACCGAAAATTACAGTAAATATGATGCTACAAAAGGACGCCTTACGAGAACGCTTTATCATCGTGATTGTGGATTTCTGAGGGTTCAGTAGAGACGCGCTGCTAGGGCTAATGGGGGCGGCAAAGCTAAGTCACGGAAGGCGATCAGGACCGAAAAGGATTCTTACTAGACACGACCTAAGCCAGCAGAGGGCTTTACACTATCGGCAGGTGAGAATGAGAAGAAAAGTGAAAAGAGCGACGGAAGAGCAAAGAGGGTGGAAGGGAGCCTGAGAACTGAAGGGTGTGTGAGAACGAGCGAAGTAGGGTCGAAGAGCCCTCTCAAGCTGGGAGGCTCGAGAATATATATGGTTCGAAGCGAAGAAGAAACACAGGGGGAAGTGCTGCACGTACTGTTATAACATGGAACCAGTACGGCGTTCGGACTGGTGGAGGTTGGGCTACGGCCAGCACAGCGTCCCTTGCAGGCTCTTCCGGCTACATAGATCAGCGTACGCGTTAGCGTATGTAGCCGCCGTTTACATAACGAGGGCTGAGTAGACGAACCTGAGAACTTGGGAGATGTGTATCGGAAGCCACTCTGAGTAGACGAGTGCCTACAGCTCTGCAAGCTTCCTCGAGCTTCCCGCTTTCCACGGGGAGCAGCTTTGGTACCATCGGAGGCCTCTTCCCACTCACACAAAAAAGCTATCGATCGATGCCCACTGTGCTCGGAGATATGTTCCAATCAATTCTGTCATGTCGTCTTCGCAACGGCCTCAGTTCTCGAGAAGTCTGTCAATTTATTTCATTTTGGCTCGCGTACCTAGTCCGGACGACCCTGCTCGGAGGCTTGGAGAGCGTGAGAACAGCAAGAAGGGGTTTGTAGGCTTTAGGTCTTTTCGCCGAATACTTGCCACATCGAGAGGTAGAGACGCGGACGAATCTTGAGGAGCTCTAAGGACAAAGGTAAAGACACAGTAGAAAAAAGTCCATGGTAATGATATAGAATTGTGAGGTTGATATCAAGCACAAACAGGAAAAGATGGATACAGTTGAGTTGGTTGGGGGTTGTGATGCGAAACAGAGATGGACAGGACACAGAAGAGGGAGAGAGGTGAGGAACAAAGGGTGATGGATGCATAAAGGGAGAAAGGGAATAAGTAAAAGGTAGAAGCAACGATGGGAAGGAAAGCGAGAAAGAGAGGAGAACGGTAGGTGGGATGGATCCGGTTAGTTGAAATAATGGAAGGTCGGTTAGGGGGACGGACTAGTGGGCTGTGATGAAAGTCGGAGGCGAAAGAAATAGGAAAGAAAGAAAAGAAAGACGATAGACAGAAAGCTCGACAAGCTGGGAAGAGAGGTCTGTATGTTCTAGGATTCCACCTCAAGGAAAGTCTAACGTGTATACCAGCTATAGAGAGCTAAGGTCATGTCGGTTTGTAGTAAATCGTAGTGAGATACTAGTAGTCAGGGATGTAGTCAGTAACCGATAACCGATTACAATCAAGGAGGCAGCTAGACAAACCTTTTTCTTATATCTCGTCGTAACACCAACGGCAAGCACTCCGTTTTTGATTGCACTTGTGCTAAGGTGGTGCAGCACGACATGATTGGGCACGGGCAACATCGAGTTGTCATCAGCAATCGCGGGTCCGTCTAGCATGACCTTCTCTTTCTCTTTCTCCTTCTCCTTTTCCCGCTCCTTCTCCTTCTCCCTTTCTCTATCTTTCTCTTCTCCAGCACCAGCAGCTTCACTAGCACCAGCAGAAGAATCCGATACACCTACACGAGAGACGTCTGTCCCAGAAGCAGTCGTCACAGGCATGACGCCACCGGTCACACCGTCTGCCTTTCCGTCAGCGCTCCCAGAGGCACCAGCCGTACTGGTCATACCGAGACCGCTTCTGCCCACCGTGTTTGCACCACTCTTCCTACCAACAGTACCAGCAGCGGAGGAAGAAGATCGTTCCCTGCCTCTGCCACTCCGGCTGCTGGTCCCGCCTACAGGACTGCCACCAGATCGTGGGACAACGACGCCTGGACTACGCACGTTGAGGATAAGCTTCTCCAGGTGACGTGGAAGGGTGGGAGCGGGAGGAATATTGGGTTCTGGGATACCACCACCGCCTCCGGGGCCAGTAGCAGAGAGATAGGCTTCTTCTTCTCTGGCAGCTTCGAGGAGCTCTGGAGGATAGTCGGATGTCCAGCGTGGTGGTGGGGGCGGATGTGTCAATGGGACGTATTGTGATGGCTGGGCTTGATCATCTACCGAGGAGGAGGTAGACCAGAAGGATTGACCCGGAGCACGGAAAGGCTGAACGTTGGTGTTCGCGTGGGCACTAGGAGATAGCGGTGGGGGAAGGGCAATGTTCGTAGGGATTGCGCCTGTGGAGGACTGCTTTGGTGGTGTGCTATGTGGACCAAGCGTAGGCGTGAACACGCTAACGTTCACGTTCACGTAGTTAGCAAGAGTTCCTTGATCGTCGACTGCGGTCGGCAGATCTTCCGCTACGCGCCATTGATCGTCCACGATGAACCTGAGGTGGTGCGTGCCAGGGTAAAGAGAAACATGCACACTGAACGTGTTCGACTGTGGTGACCTGGAAATGAGGCAAGTCAGCTAGAGGGCGAGCGAGAAGTAGATGCCAAAACGTACTCTCGATGCATAACTTGTCGGCCCTGCCAATCATCGTCTCCTGCTCTGGCAAGCAAAACATGATTTCCACCAAAGTTCCATGAAATTTTGACATCGACGGGTTCGTCGCTGGTAGATTTGCGACTGGGAATGAGAGAACCTGTTCCCTCCCCGATTCCAGGGACACCAGAGGCGACTTCATCGATACTGGCTAAACCTGAGTCGACAGGTTGACCAAGGGCAATGGGAATAGTCGAGTACACAACCTCCTGTACTTGCTGAGGTTTTCCTCTTGCGTCACGTTCTCTATCCCTGTCCCTGTCTCGGTGATCGTCCACGCCTCTAGGCTGGCGACCTCTGCTCTGCCTCTTCTGCTGCTGAGAAGCGCTGTCTCGTGCTTGATTCGCAGCCTGTTGCTGCTGCTGATGTTGGTGGTGGCTGTATTGAACAGGGATATGAGTGTGGTGAGTTTCTAGGTCGTATTCTTCTTCTGGATCAGCGATCTGCTGAGCACTAGGGTAGTTTTGTGGTCTCCGTCTTGAATTTGTAGTGACGTTTGGTGAGACAGGTATAGCGATAGGACTGGAATGCTGCGGTGGCCTCCTCCCACCACCACTGGTGGTCGAAGTAAATGCTAACGATGCGAGGTCCGGGAGTTCTAAGGACTTCTTCTTTGTTCGCAGAGAAGGATGGACGTTGGTAGACGCTGAAGATGAAGACTGCGAAGGTTGGTTGGCATATGTGTGATGAGCTGAGTATTGCTGGTGATTTTGGCCTCTACGATGTGGCGAATAGGATTCTCGACGCCTGGCTGCGCCTGGGATGGGCCTCCCTTGAGTGTTGTTCGACGCTGCGTTACCCATGGCGGAATGAAGGAGAGAGTCGTGTTTGTGCCTGTTTGGCCTATCTCATAACCCCTGATTATCCCGTCAAGTGCGTCATCACTAATTTTACTGAGTAGGGATCTAAGTAATCAGCAAGTCATCAGTGACATCAAGTAGGTAAACATCTGATCATGAAAATATTCGATTATCTCACCCCCCACTCCCCTACCCCATGCCCTCGAGACCGAGAGACCTCCTCAATCCCACAAGTCTAAGATGTCTACGGATTAGGACAAATGAGTCTAGTACCACCAAGTCGCGTTCGTGCTTTGTTATCGCCTTAGGACTTCTCGACAAGAATCAGAGTACACTGGACACCACTGGACACTGGACAGTGATCTCCATCACACACTCTATTGCCACACCCGCTCCTTCGAGATAACTACTGTAAATCTAGACGCCGAGGCCTGTACAAACGTAGACAGATCACAAGAGAACACAAGCTTTGATACAACCCAGCAGTTGGGTCGCAAATCACAAATGTTTGCGAAGCCACCCTACACTAGACCTGAACGCCCCTTCCTTGCCCTGGTTCGTGACAGGATCGTTCGGGTCTCCTCTCACGGCGAACCCATGTCTGCATTCTTCGAAATGGACTCTCTTGTATCCCGGAGCAAACTTTCCATCTCCAAGCAGTTCGTCGGCTTGAACTTGTGCCTCGTGTGGAAACTGTTCGTCGAGACAGGTGTTGAGGAGGAGTGGGACGTTGGTAATGGTGTATTTCTGTATCGGGATTAATAAGTAGCCTGGACAAACATGACAGGATCACAGCGCGGCGGTATACCTACCTCGAGATCTGCTGGGACCTGAAGCAGCGAAGGGTGTGAGCTCATCGCTACTTGGATGACTCCATCAAACGCGAGGTCGAACACGTATCGAGCTACAGTGAAAACACGGCAGTGTGAGAATAAACAAATTACACCGCATAGAAGGCGGATCCTGAACTAACCACCAAAACAATATCCATTCGCAGCAAACCTCGTCACGCCTTCCTCTTTCAGTGCACGGATGACTTTATCGAGAGGGCCCCTAGTTTCTGCTTCACCGTGCCGACTGAGCCATGATTTAATGTCAAACTCGGGCTGAGATATTTGAAAGTATGAGTTTAAGATGCTGGATGTTTAGAGACAGGAGAGAACTCACTGCGAGGCCGTGACCAGAGAGCGCAGTGGCAGGGATGGGATCGCCATTGAAATAGTCCACAATGATGGTCTAGAAAGCGCGACTTTGAGATCTGCACATATAGTCCTAGGGTCATAGAGCTTCCATACCTTGTACCCACTTCTCGCAAAATCATCCGCCAAAAGCTACACAATTCAGTAAAACAAACGTCTCAGACCGAACGTAACAGGCTTAGATTGCTCAAGAACAATTCGCAGACACTTACAAGGTTGTTGACAAGATCCAAGCCTAGCACATCGGGTAGGAATAGATGGACTTGGTCCTTGGAGTAGTCGCCTGTGGGGGTGGCGATGTATACTTGAACGTCCGCAATTTTTGTCAGTGACCCTGGGCGATTGAAGAAAGAGTGTGAGATAGGGAGAATAGCTGCCGAGACCATACGAAGGAAGTCAAGGGAACGAGATTTGACTTGCCAGTGGGTGTTCCCTCGTGAGTGACACCTTGAGTAGTGAAAATAGTGAAAGTCAGAAGAGAGTCGAGGAGAGAGGGTAGAGTCCAGTAGCATACCGGAGATGCAATCATTGCAAAGAGACATGCGTTTGAGTGATGAACAGAGAGATGAAGCTGCAAGCTATGAGCTGTGGAACAACGCAGATCGACCGCCAGGTTATATACCATACTTCACGAGTATAGTGGAGTGGGAAAGCCTCAGATTTCGCAGCCTGCCAGCGGCGCCGAGAGAAGCTGACTCGTGGGTTTGAGCCAGGAAGGTCTTACAGTAGGGCTCTAGCGTGCTTTCGCTGCAATGATCTATTGTGGTTCGTGGTGGAGCAAGATTGATTCGGCCGTGACTCGATTCCAAGGTTCTGAGAGTGACTCTGAGATGGGAAGCGTGTAAACAAGTGCTCTGATCTCTTATACAACATAAATCCAACATGATGTGGGCAACTGGAGGACGGCTGAAATCCCGTGACCTCACCTTCAATTGCATTCTACCACCATCCAGCTCTACTTATGTCCCATCTCCAAAGCATACATGTTTTCCGCCATGTACCAAACTCTCAAAATACTGCGGAAATAATGCAGCCGGACCCCATATTGGAAACATATACCCTAGTCGTCGAGCCTGAGCAGCCCCTAAGCGCACTCTGTGCGACCATAGCGCAGCGTTATATGACGGATTCTGTGGAGTTGTATAAGGTGCATAACTTCTCACTACACTGGATATCACGCTCAGCTTCCATATTTAGCTCCAATCCTCAGTAGTACCTAGTCTACGCATTGGTCTACGTAGGCTCCTTATACTTACGAGAGATAACGGATGCGACCTCCAGAACTTCTGCGATCTTATCCACCCAGACCAGACGACCTGGCAGCAATTTTGTCAGGCTTACAGTGTAACCAATTTGCATCTCATCGCTATCTGCACTGGTCGCCTTGCTCCCCCCGTAGAGCGCGTAGAGAGCCCAGTCGAGGAGATCGGGGACATAGCACTCCGGTACAACAAAAGTGAGCGTCCTTCCGTTATACCGCCCTCAACAGAGACTGAGTTCTGTGTAGGGTTGGATGATTTAGCACAGAGGATACGGAAGGGCCCCACCCCCTCTAAAGCAGCATCAAGTCTCTACGCGACACTTCAGGGAGCAGTAGATAAAGGCGTATACGATGGCCGCATCACTTCTGGTGGCCCTTCACGTGTTGCTCCTCCCATTGAGATGTATCACCCAGTGTTCGCCGAGTTCACGCGCCATCTTGCTGCCAAGGACGACATCCCCCTGGAAATCATTATTTCTACAGCCCGACTCGTCGACTGTCTCTCGAAGATACGCTCTCATGAAGTCCTCCGAGAGAAGGACATCCTTGGCCGTCTGTCCATCATCCTCCAGGCCGACACTCCTCGTACTCTCAATTCTGATTTGACTAATGCCGACGGCATGAACCTATGCGAAACTCCCTTGCACGTTGATGCCATACGCCTGCTGAAGGAGGTCAAAGCTGAAATAGGAAAGGGTGGCTCGGACCCATCCGTTCAAGTATCGCTCTCATACGGCAGAGCTTGGGTAGCTCCTGAGGTAGACTTCTTCCTCAGTGTTCATATCCATGGCTGATCTTTCATTCGCTTTAGCGTGTCCAGGTTCTGAAGGCTTGCTGCTGCCCTTCATTCCTCCTCAGCATAGCTGGCCCGTGGATTTGTATCTCGGGAGCGGTTATCACTACGGATCCTATTATACAACGTCTGACGTCCTACGAGTGGGCTGCTCGTTCTCGCACATTCAATCAGCAACAAATTCAGTCGCTTGCCCGTATATTTCTGGCGCTGCGAAAGTCGCTCCAATCGCTCAAAACATACTATAGCGCCCTCTCCAACCCCTCTCCTCAGCCCAACTTCATCCATCCTCGCTATGTCCCCCACTTTACGTCCTATCGAGTGGATGATACGACGTTCGATTTCACCTATGTCCGTCCGTTCCAGGAAAACAGCATGACATCTATGGCATACGAGGTCGAGCTAAATGCAACCACTGAACGTGTCGTCGTCAAATTCGTCGACCAGTACTGCCCCGAACTCCATCGTCTTCTAGCTGTTCACGGCTTAGCCCCAGCTCTCCGTCACTTCTCCGAGTTGGGTCCTGCCTACGAAGGGATTTATATGGTCGTAATGGACCTCGTGGACGGCGCAACTTTGTGGGAGAACCATCCGGACGGACCACTTCCTGTCTCTGTCAAGAATGAGGTGGAAAGAGCTTTGCAATTACTGGACAGGGAAGGGTTTGTCTACGGGGACCTACGACGCCCAAATCTGATGTTGGTCAAAGCAAGCCCCGGAGAGGAGGAGCGCGTCAAGCTGCAATTCATTGATTTTGATTGGGCGGGCAAGGTAGATAGCGGCGTTCGGTATCCCTCCGGTCTCTCCTATGCTGTCACGGAGGCTTCGGGTGCGGTGGATATGGACGAGATCACCCAGCAGCACATGTGGAATATGTACCATGCACTGTAGTAGCCCTAAGTCGACATCAACATCAACTATCATATGGCGCACCCTCTTCCGCTCTGGTATATTGCATGCTCTAGAAGGGCAAAGAGAGGGCTCGGTGATCCCCAGTGAACTTTGGGAGAAGACAACGTAACTGGGGTAGGCCACTGAGCCATGACCGGGCTCATAATACCAACACCACATCGTCGCATTCATGTGAGAGCTGAGCCCAGTATCAGCATGCGCCGTACATGACAGCAAGTTGCGAGAAAGATGGGGGAAGTTTATAAGGGAGACGTTCGGGGATGGTTCAGAGGTACTGGACAACCTATGCCTATGAACGTACGTCAACGGCATCGGCACCTCTGCTATCTTGACGAGGCTCTAACATCGGACAACCTCGCCCTCCACCTATCCATACACAGACCCACAATCGCAACGATCGAAGCCCCAGCAAAACACGTCCCTACATACACAATAACATTCTGGAACTTGCCCTCGCCCACGTCAAATCCTAACCCTTGACCATGATGCGACGCAGCAGGATGGCCTTCTCCAACGGGAGACGTTGTGTTGCCAGAAGAAGACTGGTAGAGATGGGTGTGGAGAAGATGTTCCCGATTCCTCGCGAGAGGAGGAGGTAGCTGAAGAGGGAGTTGGTTAGGACGTGGTCGTCCTCTGTGTAATCGAAAGTCAGAGAGATGGCGATAAAACTATACCGAGGAAGAGAAACACGTACTGGCGATAGCCTTGATGAATCCCATCCAGAGGCTAGGCCAGCCGCCCGCCATCGCGCCGTACGCAAGCCCGAAAGCTAGTAGCTCAGCGAAATTGTGCGAAGCGACGCCCCAGAGGACGAAGGTGGAGACGGAGGTTACGGCCAAGGTCGAGAAAGCGAGCAGCCAGGGGTCGAACCTGTCGGAAAGCATTCCCATTCCTGTTCGGCCGACGAAGGAGGCACCTGTTGGGATATCATAAGATAAGGGCTGGCTGATGGGTGGAGGGGTGGGACGAACCGTTGAGGAGAGCGAGAATGACAGAAGCACTCGTTTCCCCAACGTTCAAATCTGTAGCGAATGCTAAAAGAAGAAACTCAGTACTGTGCCTATGGTGGGGCATATGCTGAAAAAAGACTTACTAGGCAGCCACAGGATAGGCACAAAATAACCGAATCCTTGCAGGGTATTCACACCCATGAACATCCAGAACGAACTGTTCCTTATCCACGAGTTCCTAGGATCCGATCTTGGAGCGGGACCAACAGCTTGAGCTAGTGGGAGTCTGCCTTTTGCGAAGGGAAAGAATGGAATGATCAAGCATCCTATCGCGATGCTGAGTATTTGCAGTGTCCTGGCGATGCTATATGACTTGAGGAGACGGGTGAGGATGATCGGGAGAATTATACCTCCAACGGCGGTTCCTGTTCATAATACTGGATGAGCATATGAGCACATAAAAGGCCAGGCAGCGACTGGCCAGAGAAGATGAGGCCGTTGGCCAAGCCACGGCGTTTGACGAACCACTCGGGGGTGTACGAGATGACCGGGGCGTAGAGCATTGCTAGAAAGTTCATGCGCATGAGCGGAGGACGTGACACATAGGAGCTTAAGATACTCACATCCCCCTACAGCATAGAGTACGCCCTGCAGAAACACTAGCTGATTAACCTGTACTCGAGATCAGCAGGTGGGTGGTAAAGGGGAGAACAGAGGAAACAAACATTGGTGACATAGCTCGCCCCGAACAAGCTCGCAAAGCAGCATAATCCTCCCAGCATCATCACGATCCGCTTGTACTGCGGGTATCGACCAAGAAGGGGGTATATTATCACGCCTGTGTGTTGGTCTCCGTTGGTGAAGGTTCAGTGAGCAAAGAACGTCGATTCAAGTACCAGAACAATACATGATCCCGGAAGACAGCGTGCCAATCAAAGGGAAGAGTGTGCTTGCGTTTTTTTGTGAGGCATACTTTGGGTCCTGGAGGTAGGCGTTAAGGAACACTCCGAACGCGTCTGGAAAACTCCAAACGACTGCTTCTATGAAGAAGGCTGCCGTTAACTAGGTAAGGGTGCGCTTATCAGAACGTCAGAACAACGGAAGGCTGTTTTCAATCGCTCACAAATGACCAAGCTCCGAATCCCTCATCGACAGGTGCAAGTGAAGACTCGTTGATGAAAGAACCAGTAGCATGAACAGAGTCGTTTGTTACATCGTTTGCGTTCCCTTCGGAACCAGTAATACCCAGCGTGCTACTGTTTTGGATGAAGGAGCCCGCTTGGGTAGAATGGCCTCCTGTATTCTGAGCTGTGACCGAGAGAGACCGTCGCACCGTTAGCTCTAGATTTTCCGTTGTCCCCAATGGGTGAGTCATTGAAAAGGTCGAGATGGAGATATTGAGCGGTCATGTGAGATGATTTGCAAACCTAATCCATAGAGGTAGAGACTTATACTCTACAACACGGTCGTACAAAGACATATACCGCACAGAAAATGATCAGGTAAAGTGCCAATGAATGGATGGAAGCTACATGTTATCGCGTGGATGAGAGCCAGGAGAGAGCTAAGAGGGGCTTACGTAACTCAGCTTTCTCCAGACTCCAGCATGATGCAGAAGACAGCGCCCAGCAGATCTTCCACTTCCACTTCAACTCTCTGTTGCTGGGGCTGACAGCGTCGAAAATAAGATATGCCGAGTTCTTTTATCTCAGTAGGAGAGGCTTCAGGGCTTAGGTGCACCTCATGTGGCTACTGTTCACCACCAGGACAGCGTTCAGAGGCCGACACATTCGTGCAATCTGCCGGATTATCAGCTCTTCAGCTTTCTTGCGACGTAAGTGAGCGAAACTTAAGGCCTTAAGGACTCATAGGCACATTAACAGAACAGAAGACTGAACAACTATCCTCAGGTCTACCAGAAGATGATCGATAGAGGCTGGAGGAGATCGGGAACTTGGTGCTATAAACCCTGGTTGAAGAAGTCTTGTTGTCCACAATACACTATTCGGTACCATTTTTACGTTTCGGATGACCCGTGCATTGTGCTGATACCATCTAAGACTAGATTCCACTGCCTTCGCTCCATCCAAGAGCCAACGAAAGTTGATTAACAGGTCCGTCTTTCATGCACTTGATCCCTTCCTAGCTCTGATGAAGTAGTTCACAGATGGAATCGCTTCGTCTCACACGGTGATGATTCTGATTCTCCAATGCACGAGGAAGATGTGAAGTCAGTTCGATGTTCAAGGTTTGTTCCAAGCTGTGGCGAATGAACTGACGAGATTTCATCGCAGGCAGCCTGCAGGACCTAGCCCGCGAGGAAGTCAACGCACATCCAAAGTCGCCGCCACTCCTTTCAATTTTATTGAGTCACTTCATTCTGCTGAGGTGGACCCTTCAGATGTGAGCGAACGTCATGAGTGCCATAGATTCGAGGTAACTAGTAACCATCTAGTGAGATAAGAGCTTTCAGTTTCCGAAGCTGAACTCTGGTCTTCCTTCCATAGGTAACACTCGAGCCCTCCAGTTTTTCGCAAGAAAAATATGAGCTTTACGCCTTGTATCAATGTAAGATCCACAACGATTTAGACAATACCCCCTCCGGATTCAAACGTTTTCTGGTTACTTCACCTCTTGCAGTGAGTATCAGTAGATTTCGAACATGTGGGACTAACTGACAGTATCCTTGCTCACAGAAGGAGCCAATTCCTTATCGTCAATCCAACGCAAATGTGTCCTCGAACGAACCTGCGTTTGCCTCCGAGTTTATCCCTCCGACTATATCGTCACGACGCTTGCCACCGAATTATGGGTCTTATCACCAGATGTATCGACTTGACGGCAAACTCATAGCAATGGCCGTTCTTGATATTCTTCCAAGTTGCGTTTCCAGCGTTTACTTCATGTACGATCCCGCTTGGGAGAAGTACTCTCTGGGTAAGGTATGGTTTAGTTAATTAATAGATCCGCGATGGATTTAGTCAACCAGAGGGATCTGATACATGGTCTTTTTTTGCAGCTTAGTGCGTTGCGGGAAATTGGACTGGCTCGAGAGATCCATGAAGCGGGAGTAATGGATCTAAAGTACCTTTACATGGGTAATTCGCAGATCGCCCCCCTTACCAGCACCGAACATCGCTGATCCTCTCGTCGTATGAAGGCTTCTATATTCACTCCTGCCAGAAGATGCGATACAAAGCGGATTATCATCCCTCGTATCTCGCTGATCCAGTGAGCTTACTCTATTCTAGCCTGTTTCATTCTATTCACAACATCTACAGGAAGACTACACGTGGCACCCAATGAAGAGTGTCTGCACTCCTCTTCTTGATAAGGATAGATATGCCTGCTTTACATGCCCGGAGAATTCGTCTAACGAGACCGTGAGCGAGTCTGAAGGCACGGAACCATTCTTTTTGTGAAGTAGTCTGAAGCCTAGACTTATGTCGTCCTGATCTCCAGACCTAGAGGCTTCTACTTCGGCGCCGGAAGTTTCTGAGACAACATTGAAGCTCATCCAAGCTACCATTCCGCCCATTCGATCCTCCATTACGGTAACATCACTCACGGTAAGTCTAGATCATCTGCGTTCTATACGATACCGGTTTCTCATGTCACGGAATCTCGTTCAATGCAGAAAACTCAAGCTTGGAATGATCCAGAAGAGCGGCGAGAGCTGTCCCATTGTATCCGCGGACTGGGGGACGAGGTAGCTAAGGAGATGATTTTCGTCGTCTACGCCTGAATACCATTCCCTTCAAAGGGCCCTGCTCTCTCACTCTCGCTCTCACTGGGCCACCTGAGCTAATTACTTTTCTCTTATTTGCCAGTCACTTCGTTGGAATCGTCGAGTTGAGCTATAAGCTACAATTGGTACCGGCGCTTGGGAGGCCTAGCTCGGCTTCCCTTCGCACTGAATAGACATCCAGCCGTTCGGCGTCCTAAGTTTAGAAGATGGGAATGCCAGGGAGGCCGGTCCAATGAGCGTGCCCGCAAACCGTATTGGCAGACTTCTGGCTGCGATCCCCATTCACTCCAGCTCCTGGAAGGGAGGAGAGAAGTCGACGTCGATGGGCTGGCGCTCAGGCTTCTCATGACAGTTTTTTCCCGTATTCCAAGGCCGATGTGTTGATACGCCCAGTCTTTCGGAACTCAGCTAGCAGCTTAGCGTTCTCAGCTCAGATATTGGTGGGTGGCCAGTGCGTCAGGGTTGCGTACTGCTTTATCGCAGTACCCAAACCCAAGGCCACCCCTGGCTCCAGCTGCAGCAGACTGAGCAGATACCGTCAGTCCGTAGTAGGGCCGGGAACCCCTATCGCCATGATCAGAGGTATCCCATCCCGTTACCAGCGTTACAAACTGGTCCTCCAACTGCCTCCGTTTCGTTTCCATACGCACACTCCTATCAAGATGCTGGAGCCATAGCTCCAGCTATCATGACCGTCAGACTGGGACCCCTCAAGTGGTTCTAAATCTTCCGCAACCTCAGCAACACACATGCTGCGCCGCCGTGCTTTGCGCGACAGCGAGCGTCCCAGCTCTATTGGCCGATCTACCATGCCCTGCAGTGCTTCGACATATTGGAAGTTCTTGACGTTGATGAAGGCTTCCCAGTCCAACAATTCACAATCCCGGAGAACGTGGGCAATGCGTGTCGCGGGAGTACGTACGATATCCAGATATGGGCACTTCGTAGACCCTGCTCAGTGTCTTCTCGTCGACGCTAGCCGTGGCCATGAGCAGCTGAAGAGAGTATTCGGGGCTCCTCGTTAGACGATGCCACCGGTGTCAATGGGTGTTCGTGTGGACTCTGATGGACTCAGAGTCGGTGACAGATTCGCCACAAAAAATTTCAATCCACTATGATCTTCACGGAGCCGAATATTGGTTATGCGCTGCTCATCATACGCAAGGGACATCCCCTCACCGCAAGGTGCTGTCGTTGATGGCAGAGTCTGATTGCTCCCGACGCTTTTTCGAGCCGCAAGCGGGCGAGGTCGGCATCCCTTGTGACTTTGAAAACAGATACACGGGTGATCCTTGGCATATCTCAATAATTGACATCAAACTAGAGTCCTTCAGTGGAACAAGGGCTTTTCTCAGGTGTTTCGAGGGGAATGGATGTGGTTTTCTTCTGCTTTGGGCTCAATGATTGTCCCTGGTCGCTTCAGCTCAGCATAAATGGGGAAATCGAGGGGTGCCTGTTGTTTTTTAATTTTCGGAGAGCCCGGAGGGAGAGCAATATCGATGACGCTCTCCCCGGACCACGGCTTCAGAAGAGACAGACAGGGTCATCACCAAGAGACTTATCAGTTCTTCTATCTAGATCCTTGAAAGCGCGGTGATTGGATTTTTTTTGTTCTTTTGCCGGCTGATGGGTTGAAATGCAGCGTGTTGTCACAGTGTTGTTGATTAGACCGCCGCGGCTACAACCGTCGCCTCCCCATTTGGAAGGAGGAAATCGCAAGGACTTCGATGCTCACTGCTTTGCTTTGCCTCAAGAATCATCGAATCTCTGGAAGCATCGCAGGTAAGATAGATGTTGCTTCGAGTGTCCGTGGACGAGGAAGTTCATCTTCCAGTATAGATCCGCGTGATGACCGGTGTGAATCGCATGGGCGGCACAAGGGAGCTGGTGGAGTGAGAAGGTGGAATGAAATTCAAGTTGTCGAAATCTTTATTGAATTGGCGACATCTTGCAAGGGGCATCACAATACCGTTTTCCCCACCGCAGGGAGCCTGTTGGCTTATTCTTTTATTTTTTCCTTGGACCCAGGCTTGTTTCACTCCTTGCCTTCCCCTCTCACCTTCGTCAACGGTCTCGCTCCCCACAGTCACTCTTTTATCCACACCTATCTTAACCATTCCTACTCATTCTGGGCAGTGAGACAACGTACCCGTGCTGCTCTCGATATCTCGACTATCAGCTTAACGGTCGAAGACAGCGATACCCTCGTCGCGATAAACTTGAAGCAATAAGGTCGGAACCCTAGGTTATTCCAACCTTTTCAAAACACACAAAAACCCCTTCGATTTCGATTCAAAACATCTTTCGACATGTCTATCTCTAGCAACAACCACACTCGTCGCCAGGCTACACGAGTGCTCGGTAGAAAGTCGCTGAAACAGCGCAACCCATCTCTGCTTAATCTTCCCATCCCTCTCCCGTCCATCCCTATTCTTTCTCCCGTGCTCGATCCTTTGATTGGCGGGAAGAGCAGCAACAGTGGTGGCAGTAGTGGTGGCGGAAGTAGTGGTGGCGACAGCAGCGGCGGAGGAAGCAGTGGTGGCGACTCTGGCGGGTCAACACCCACGACCCAGGCTCCCCCACCAACCCCAACACCCACTACTGGTGGTAGCAGCGGTGGTGATTCTGGAGGAAACAGCGGTGGTTCCACCGGTGGTAGTAGTGGAGGGGAGAGTGGTGGTAGCAGTGGGGGAGATACCGGTAACGGTGGCAACGGTGGCGACTCCGGCTCTGGTTCCGATTCAGGTGGTTCGTCCGGTTCTGGCTCATCTGGAGATGGATCCTCCGGCTCTGATAACGGGAGCTCTGGCGGCGACAACTCATCCTCTGGAAATGGGAGCTCTGGTGGATCCAACACTGGATCCTCCGCTGGTTCGCAGCCCTCAGGCAACGATGGCAGCTCCTCCAGCGATAACGGCAACTCACAGAGCAACCATGCCGGCGGCAACACCTTGGCTTCCGACGGTGGTAACTCTGACTCCAACGACGACGACAACCACGGTGATGGTACCACCAACGCGGGCTCAGACCCTTCTCAATCCAGCGGTTCTTCCGGCAGTAGCTCCTCCCACGGTAGCAAGACCGCCTCAGCAGGTTCGCTGACCAGCCCCACCATCCCTGCCTCTGGTGGAATCTCCACTGGGAGCGATTCTGATAGCTCAGCAGCTCCTGGCATCGGTGATGCTGGAGATCAGAGCGGCGCATCCCACAAGGGCCTGTCCACTGGTGGTATCGCTGGAATCGCTGTCGTTGTCATCCTCCTTTTCCTCGGCCTCCTTATCTTCCTCCTTCGCCGTCGTCACCAGAAGCGCCGCACAGAGAGGAGAAACGTCTGGTGGAAAGGGTTCTCTGACAACCACTCCGAGGCCAACAGCGGCAAGGCTACCGCTGACACTCGCTCCGTCAGAAGCAGTTTCGGTACCAACTTTGACCTCTTCGGTGACGCTGAGAGAGTCTCCTGGTCTGGAATGCCCGACATGCCACCCATGGCTCAGGTCAAACCTGCCAGTGGTGCTGACGCGACCACCAACGCCGTCGCTGCTTCGTCCACTGTCGCAGCTGTAGCTTCCACCCCAGTGACTCCTTTGGTCTACATCGACGAGGATACCACTCGCAGACACTCCGCCGGTAGCATTGGAAGCAACAACTCTGACGCTCAGTTCCTTGCTCTCCCTACACCCCAACTCAACCCGGATGGCACCGTGCCCCACAGTCCCATGTCCGTTCGCCCCTTCTCACCCTCTGAATCTTTTTCGTTCCCCAAGCCTCCCGTCCCTCAGGCACAGGAGACCACGTCCACTCAGAGGAACTTGACCACTAGCCCGGGAGTCGCCTACCCCAACCTCGCTGATGCCGCTACCGCTGATCCCTTTGCGGACCCATCTGCCAGCCAGACCTCCCATTCGGACTACAGTACCGCCTCTGCCTCATCTCCAGCCCGCGCAGTTACTCCTGGCTCCATCCGTGGAGCTTCTCCCATTTTGGGCGCGGGGGAGATCATCCGTCGCCCTTTCGTGCCTACTTTGCATGACGAGATCGCCGTCGTTGCTGGTGACAGGGTCGACGTGAAGCAGGTCTTCGATGATGGTTGGGCCTGGGTTACCAAGGATAACAGCCAAGTTTTCGGCTTGATCCCTGTCGACTGCCTCAGGGACGCTGGTGAAGAGCTTCCTGCATTCCTGGCTGCTAAGAGGGTTAGCTCGTATAAGGGACCAGTACAGACTACCGAGGTTGGCCAGGCTGCCTAAACGGAAGCGCGACTTAATTGTTAGTCTGCTCGTTTTCATCTCATCTATATTGTTTCAACGTCGAGGGCTAACTCGATATGTTATAGGATCTAACAATGAGAGTTTCTCGTCCTTGATGTCCCTTATGAGTCGATCTTTCCCTAGCTGCCATAGCAGCACATATTCTCTATCCTTCTAGCCCCCAGTCTACTCTCCGTCGTTCTCTCCTCAAGCATTCAGACTTACCGACTACCCCTCACATTCACATTCACGAGCTCCCGCAGACCTCACCACGTATGATCGTGTTTATTCATTATTATATTTCCGAACGGTATCCTCCCGCATCAGGCTGTGAATCTATCAGTATATACCTCAGCCACCTAACTTCTTCATCTTCCTGTACATATTTTTTGATCCTTACTATCCCCCGTTTCTCTTCCCTTTCTCCCACTCACACCCCGATACACCTGTGTCTCTCTGTTTGTTTGTTTGTCTGTTTGTATACTTTTTCTTAACCACATTATTTCTCAACCCTGGTGCTTTCTTTGGAGTCGTAGCGGCCATTTTCCTTTTCACCTTTTTTTTGGTTACCCTTCTTGGGCCGCTCACTCCGTTTTGACAGATTTCGCACCGCGCCGCTCGTTATTTTCAACTCTTCGTTGTATGTTACCGTCGGAAGAGCCCTCCCCCCACCCCACCTCCGCTCCTTCCTTCGAGTGATGGACATTGTAGGCCTATGGATTATGGGATATTTAACATCTGTATCCGTCCGTCGAGGCGCCCTTCTTTGTATAGCATACTTCGTGTCCTGCCTCACCATTTATCTGTTTGTTTGTCTGTTTTCTCTCTCCTTTCTCCGATTATATTTCTGTCCTTGTCTCTTTCGGTTTTTGAATTGACCTCCCTCCGACGATATATCCCCCCTCGTCTTGTTGATAGTACCGCGTACTTTCATTGGTGTTTCTGTTATTTTGTTGAGAAAAATCTCTGTGGTATACATGCTTTTTTATGACCCCAGAACGAGGACGGTGAATATTAGGATTCGGCGGGAGAATATTGGCGCAAATGAGTCCAAGGGACGGAGGTAGTTCGACGGCTGCCGCTGTAGACCAAAAGGAACACGGTCATATGACCGCGTTGCACTCTCCAATGGTCTTCGAATCCCTCCAATCAATGACTCGATCAACCGCCTAATCTCTTGCACTCTTCCCCATGACTCGGTCCTCCACTACAAATGTCGGAGGTATAGAACTGGCCTTACAAGACCTTTCTGTGGCATCCTCTTCAACAGTTTACCCTCCAGACTGTGCATCTAACGATCAGAATGCTGGACACACCCTTACAAACCCAGCGTTCGAGAACGCTGAGCACGTCGTTGAGCTAGTAGGTCATGCAAACTCTACAGCCAATGAGTCGTCACTCGCTCCTGTGGACGGTGGGTTTGGTGCATGGTCATTCGTGAGTACCACAAGTTTCCAACGATCTATACATTCGACTCTCAAGAGTTTTACTCTTCTCCTCCTTCCTCACATCCGGTCCTCTCTCTAGCTTGCAGCTGCTTTCTGCGTAGAAGCGATCGTCTGCGGTGTCCCAGATGCATTCGGAGTCTTCTTGAATGCATACCTCTCAGACCCTAAATACAGCTCTCAGAAGAACGCCGGTACTCTTCTTCCCCTGATAGGATCTCTTTCCTCCGGGATCATGTTCTTCTCTGGTAAGTACCGATCCCTGTCCTCTCGCAATTTATTGTGAAATAGAGGAGTTGCATGAACATTGAAAACTCTCGTCTATCTAGCTCTCGTGATTTATCCGTTCATCGGGAGATACCCGCAATATAAACGGACTATCATGGTTTTGGGAGCGTTGATCTGTTTTGGTAGCTTGCTAGGAGCGAGTTATGTTTCCAAGGTGAAGTAGTGGTTGCTTTGAATCCCTTCGTGCGGATAGTTATGATATCGACGCTAACTCCCTGATTAGATTGTCTACCTGGTTATCTTGCAAGGCGTTTTGTACGCTATAGGTGGATGTAAGTGAGCTTTCTGGTGGGCTGATGGCTTGAGTGAATGGGTGCTTATGGTCTTCTCGTATGGTGACAGCGATGTTGTACGCGACCTGCTTCTCGTACACCCCCGAATGGTTTGTCAAGCGTCGAGGTTTAGCAAACGGCGTCATCTTCTCCGGTAGAAGACCAACTTCTTGACTCCTCGTTATCCAGGAACACTGACATCGTCCTTTATCAGGTACGGCCGTAGGCGGCATTGTCCTCCCCGTCACGCTCTCTCGACTTCTCGAGACCCACAGCATCTCAGGGACTCTTCGGATTCTTGGCATATCCGTTGGATGTCTTCTCATCCCTTTCCTTCCCTCTGCGAAAGGCAGACTTCCTCAGGCTCAGGTGACAGACCCAGGCCTGAGGTCAGACACCACGAGGACATCGTGGACGAGAAACGTTCCGTTCTTGATATTCCTGAGCGTAAACACGCTGCAGGGCTTTGGGTATTTTGTACCTCTTCTGTGGCTGCCTAGTACGTTCTTCATGAGGACTGGATTCTTCCTAAGGCTGACCGGATTTGAACAGCGTTTGCTACGAATCTGAATGTCAATGTAACAAACGCATCCGTCGTGTTGTCTTTGCTCAGCGGTAGGTCCAGAATATCATCCTAGCGTCCGAGCTCATCCAACATTCTTATTTATATCCATGTTAGGTGCATCTTTCATAGGCCGTACCAGTATTGGTATGCTTTCTGACAAATTCGACCCCTGGCTGCTTGCGTTCTCGACTTTGGTTGTCACCGCCTTCTCCACTTTCGTGCTATGGGGCGTTGCCTCGCATACCTATGCCGGCTTGCTTGTGTTTGGCCTCACGTACGGAGCTGCCGCTGGAGGGTGGCCCAGCCTATGGACTGGGTTCATCAGAGCCATTGCCAGTACGTGGCCACCTTTTGGTGAATCTGACTCACTAACCAACACACATCTTTCTCAGAGGACGATCATGTCTTGACAAACTCTCTCTTCGGGTATCTCCTCTGCTCTCGAGGGATAGGGAACATATTTTCTACGCCTATCTCTACTAGTCTCGTTACAGGTAACTCGAGCAGCCTTGTTGACTCCGGTACCGCGATATCCAGTGGGTATAGACGGGTAGCGACAGGCTTCGATGTTGGAGAAGGCAGGTTCCAGAGTGTTATTGTGTATGTGGGCTCGTGTTTCGCTGGTGCCGCGATCATCGCTATCGGTGGTTTGTGTATGGACCGGTGGAGAGTCTTGATGGCGAGTAGACCTGGCGCTAATGCTGCGTCGGATTGAGGTGAATTGAGGAGGTGATGCCTTCCTACAGTACATCCCGCGTCGAGCTTATAAGCTGAGAGAGAACTTGACCTGGATACATATGGTTTACGGTCGGAAACCCTGTCCTCCAGAAGCACAGAGTTGTATTCTGGCAAACGATTTTAAGCGTTGTTGTGATGTATCTGATGCATGTGGTCCACCCAGCCATGATTGTTTGAACCTGTGATCTCTCCTCTTTTGCTGATTCCCTTCTTGTCCTTTCCACGCCGCAAATATCGGCTCTTGAACCTTGCAACCTGATGATCATGCAAAGCAATGACATTCCTGTATCTGAATTAGACCTATGTATTCAACTTGACAGATCCATTACCCCTTGACCGGGAGATGCGATGGGAATCAGCGTTTGGCTGTGGTGGACTAAGCCCCTGTAGGAAGCCTTTACTCGGGAGATGTGAAGCTTATGGGCGAAGGTTTGGCTGCCAATCCGTAAAAGGCAACCTCGGTTACTCGCAAACTCACTCTTGTCCCACCGCTTTTGTTCTCCTTCCTCTCTTCCTCCCCTCTCTCCTCCTACCGCCATCTTCATCTCTCCGTAATGACTACCATTCCCAACGCCTCTCCTTCTCTGCCCATAGCTAGATCACGCACTCTCGTGCTATGCTTCGATGGAACAACCAATGAATATGATAGTGATGTGTGTTATATTCACACAATTGACACTGGATCTCTCTGACACATCTACATGATTCACAGAATACCAATATCGTCAACTTCTTCTCCTTGTTGAAGAAGGACGACAGAGATACCCAGTTATGTTACTATCAGGTATGTCCGATGGTTCTCTTGTTAGTTGCGTGTCATTCAAGGCGATTCCATCGTGTTAACGCGCATATAACCTGCTCTCCTATCCACTTAGGCAGGAATTGGGACGTTCTTTGCTCCTGGAGTGGTGTCCCCCATGTTTCAGTGGGTAGCGAAGGTACTGGATGAAGGCATCGCCTGGTAAGCGCGCTCATCTCTATCAAGTCCATTCATTATTGGTGACGTCACTCACATCATACCCTAGGTATCTCGACCAACATGTTATGGATGGATACAAGTAAGTGAATTGGGGCTCGTATGAGCAAATGACGCGCTAATGGGCGTATACATCCAGGTTTGTTTGCCAGAATTACAGACCAGGAGATAAGATCTGTTTATTCGGTCAGCAGTTTACATCTACTATATCCCGACTCTCTACTGACAGCGTTCTCCACCATATTAGGTTTCTCTCGTGGGGCGTAGTATGTGATTTTGCGTGTCTTCTTGTACTCCGTTCTTATTCTCGCTACGTTCTCCTTCCAGCACAGCGAGGGCGGTAGCTGGGATGTTGTACAAGGTAACGTGACGTCTATCTTTTCTTGTTGAACATCCATCAGCCTCCTACAAAACCAATCTTTAGATCGGACTCATCTCCAAGGACAATGCCGAGCAGATCAATTTTGCATACAAGCTCTACAAGAGAACAGATGCTGAAGGGATTGAGCTAGCTCGAGGGTTCAAGCAGACTTTCTCTCAGGATGTTCAAATCGAGTTCGTGGGAGTGTGGTATGTCGTTTCTGTTACCATTTCACTGTTAGCAATCTCTAACAAAGGATCCCACAGGGACACCGTGGCAAGTGTTGGTGTAGTTATGGGCAAGACCTTGCCGTTCACAGACTCGAACTGCGCTATTCGCACCTTCCGTCATGCTCTCGCTCTCGATGAAGTAAGTTCTTCTCACTCCAAGGATCCTGAACATCCAAGTTCTCATGTAACACGTCAGCACCGGGCTAAATTCAGGCCTAATCTGTACCATCGGGCAGCGCCTTCCTCTGCCGCCGCTGACCGGGACCCAGAGCACGCCAGTCCTACTGTCGGTACTACTTGTAGGGACAATGCTGAGGAACGCGACGGCACTGAGAGTTCGTCCTCTTCCTCGGGGTCTTCTGTGCCCTCTAAGAAGCGGGGCGCATGGCTGAGGAAGAACAAGAAGAACAAGCGCTTCCAAGCCAATGGTGCTCAAACAGAGGGTCCTTCCACCGCTGAATCAGCCTCCCAGACGGACGTATTGGAGGTCTGGTTTGCCGGTTGTCACAGCGGTCAGTCACAGTCCATCCTCTCCGACTCTCTTCATCGCTTACGGACACTGAACCATTGTTTTATTCGTAGATGTCGGTGGAGGTGCGGTCTTAAACACGGTCACATCCACTCTCGCTGGCATAACATTGCGCTGGATGGTCCGAGAAATTCTCAAATCCCAATGCGGCATTCAATTCGACCACCAAGCTCTCCAGAAATCAAACGTCAATATTCAGATACTCACCGCTCCCGAATCTGGCATTAATGGACATCGTCAGGCCACGCTGCACGCCGATGGGGATAACAAGTTAGGGCTGGGACTTGAGGTCGACACGAACACTGCTACCAGCCAGTTGGCGGACTCTCCTCCGTCTCCTCCGTCCACTGGGCTTGTTAGTAACGGGACTGGAGAGAAGCCTGCCAGGGACGGTAAAGCATCTAGTAACATCAACTCCACGCAAGACGGGGACAAAGTCGACCAAGACGCCGTCAACGCACCTCAACACCCAGGCAAAGGTAGCACTGCGAAGAACAAGGCTATGAAGCAGATCAAGAAGATGACCAGGGGTGCCTCTGGTGATGCTGTGGACGCTCTTCAGCCCATCCACGATGACCTCAAGATCCGCTGGGGTAACTGGACGGGTCCCTTGTGGTGGATCTTGGAGATTTTCCCGACGACGTATACCTGGCAGACTGAGGACGGAGACTGGAAGAGCGAGTGGAAGTGAGTTAACCTCTCCGTCTTCCCTGTGTCATGCGTCCCATCCTAATATTCCTGTTCTACTCTCTTTAGCCCGCATCTCGGTCGAGGCAGGGATATTGAAGACCCTAAACCTCGATTCCACCAGACTGTCAAGGAAAGGATGGGCGACGCCAAGATGTCGTACACTCCCCGTGCCAATTACAAGAAGGGCTCTGAAGTTTACGTGGAGTAGCGGCCCCTCCCTATCTCTTACATTTTCCTTCCTTCTCTTCGTCTTCATTTTCCTGGGCCCACTATTTATTTCTGTCTAGTCGTTCCTTATTCCTCATTTACCACCTCGGACTGCCTCTTTTCCTCATACCCTATATTCCCCACACGAATCACGACCTTGCATGCATAGGTTTCTCTATATTCTACTAGTATACCTCTTTCTCATCCCTCCACGCGCTCCCTCCACACCCATTATTTTTTCTCTTACGAGTATATAAACCGGCGGTGTTCGATCCTTGTACTATCATTGTTGTTGTCCTTAATGAAAAGCGGACTGTTGTTTGTAAATCCTCCAGCCTCCTTGTCATCACACCCAAATTTTCATTCCTTTGCATGATTTCTTCTACTGAGGATTTCTCTCAGTCGTCACTACAAATATCCAGGTAGTCGTTGATGTGTATGTCCCGACTCTGCGTATTACTTTCTGGTTGAACTACATAGGTCTATATGATGTACGTCCAGAATATCGACCAGAATGGCACAGTAGCTGATCCGTCAAGCGTGCGACCTACTTCCTAGCCTCCGCTTCGCTTCGATCAACCACCCAAGTAAGGACACCAGAGCACCCGAAGCAAAGCAACACCCAACATACAGGATCATAGCCTGGAACCCTCCTCCACCGACGTTGAACCCTAGATTCTTCCCGTCATCCCAAATAGCGCTTATACCCGAGTGACTCGAGGAACTGGAGTTCGAGTTCAGGCCTGAGGGTGCCAAGGCGGTTGATATGGGTGTAGAGAGGATGTTGCCTATCCCCCGTGTGCATTGAAGGTAGCTGAAGAAAGCGGTGACCAGGATCGGGTCGTCTTCTGTTATGATTACAAGCGGTCAGCAAAAAAGGCCACACCCCCTGAGCAACAGCACTCATAGGAAACCGAACTGACTGGCGATAGGTTTGATGAAGCCGGTCCAAGTGCTCGACCAGCCGCCCGCGAACAGGCCGTACGCGACACCGAAGACGATGAGCCCGCCGTAGGTGTGTGAGACGACGCCCCAGAGGACGAAGTTGGAGATTGAGGTAAGGGTGAGGGTGGAGAGGGCCAATGGCCAGGGGCTGACGTGGTCTGAGAGCACGCCGATGGAGGTTCGGCCTATGCATGTCGCAGCTGGCAGCGAGGGATACGAAAGAAAGTGAGTTTACTGGAGGTGCATAGGCGATTTGGAGAGGGGCTGTCTTACCGTTGATCACAGCGAGGATGATAGAGGACTTGACAGCGCCGAGGTTGAGTGCCGTAGCGAAATCTAGTAGCAGTCATCAGCACCATGTTGAGGGTGAATGGAAGGGCAAGAAGGAGCATACTCGGTAACCAAAGCAGAGGAACGAAGTACCCGAAGCCTTGAAGCGTGTTCACAGCGATCGCCATCCAGAACATCCAGTTCCCCAACCAGGACCTATCGAAGCCCAACCAGCTCCCCGCCGGCGCAGGCCCAGACACCCTCGTATCAGGCAGCCGACCCCGTATGAAGGGTAAACTTAAGAGTAGGATGCATGATACGGGTATGGTGAGGATTTTGAGTGTGTTTGAGGGAGACTGATGTTCGAGGAGGTTGGAGAGGAAGATGGGGAAGACGAGACCGCCGACGCCGGTTCCTGTGGGCGTATGAGGGATGAGAGGAGGGAGGGTAGGAGGGGGTGGTAGTGTGCGTACCGGAGAAGATGATACCGTTGGCTAGGCCTCTGCGCTTGACGAACCATTGGGTCATGTATCTTATGCATGGAGCGTAGAGCATCGCTATCAAGGAACGCGATCAACCCTTGAAGGAAAAGAATAATTCGGCACATAGGACTCACATCCTCCAATGGAGAACAAAACTCCTTGTAGAGCGAACAGTGCGGATATCTATCATTGAACGGTCTGAGTATACAATGCAGAGTACATCTCATGATGGCGTGGTGGTCGGCCAGAACTCACCTCTTTGACGAAGCCGGCTCCGAGCAGACTAAAGATGCACAAAAACGTTCCAGAAATGAGGATCTTCCTCATATGCTGTGGGTAACGGGATAGGCAGGGAAATACAACAATGCCTGAAGACAAGTTCTTTCATCAAAAACCAAAAGCAAAACCTCAGCTAAGACGCAGTAAGCTTACCAGAGCAATACATAATCCCCGACGACATGGGTCCTATCAGCGGCAGAAGGTTCGACGCGTTCCGTTGTTGTGTGTAGCTCGGATTGCTGAGATATGCGTTGAGGAAAACACCGTAGGAGTTCGGTATACCCCATACTACAGACCCCACGCATGTTGCAGCCACTAACTATAGGAAAGGAAAAACTAAGATGAGTTGTGTGTTTATTCAAAGATGGGATTGGACTGACGAATAACCAAGCATGTCGCCCTGTATCGACAGGATGAAGCGCCGTTCCTTGACTTGCAGCGGACGAGTTGGAGCTCAACGAAGAGAACGCTTCGTCACTATGGTTTTCCTCCACAGAGCTGATGTTGTTGCTTGTTCTTGTGAAGGATCTAGTAGACGGAGGAAGAGGAACGCGGGTTGCTAGCTCGAGTTCTTCTGTGGGGCGAGCCATGATCCAGTTGAAGTTCAAAGAGTTGAAAGCCGTTCAATGGAACTCAGATGACTCGAGTAGGAACATACGGAGCTCCTGCTTCCTCCTCTGCGGCGTGACAGCAGGTCATCAAGTAGAGTTGCTACTATTGAGCAACATCGGTAGACGTAGGGCGCCTTCTATGTCGAGGATATTTTGGATATTCGGAGGTTTGATAGGCGAAAATCCCTTGAATTGAATGAAGAAAGCGTTAGTTTGGTTTGAGTTGCGTTTGAGAGGAGGAACAGGATGTAACCCGTGAATCAGTGAATCAGTGATCGGGTCAAATAATACTGACCGGATCAGTGCAGCTTTATTGACTTAGTCACTAAACGGACAGACTAACATCAGTAAACGCGTGTAAACCTCCAAACCACTTCCACCAATTCACCTCTTGCCTCGTCTCGTCTCTTCTCGTCTAGGTCACTCAATAGGCATGGCTGCTGGGTCTCGCAGGAAATTTGCACTAGATCTGAACGATATCATCGCATTTCCTGATGGATCTACTGTACCAGCTTTCGCACCAGAACCTGGAGAATCTTGGGTCTTTCTCCTCGAGGTTCGTAATTCAACACCTTTCTTGATCACTTGGTCCTTTACTTTCAGTGGTCTACCACCACCTATGAACATCTTTCATTATCTCAAGCTTACTTTGAAGAACCTCTATAGATCACCAACAACGCTCCATCACCTGTTCGCCCGGTCTTCCATGCCAAGTGTAAGAAAGGTGTCATGTTCGTGATCGCGTTCTATACGCCCAATCCGTTCGAAGACGTGGAGAACCTGAAGCACTGTAAACCGGGAAACGTAGTGTGTATAACTAGTGCTCGGCCAAAACAGTTCTTGGATGGTAGCACGGGCTTTAGAATCGAAGATCCTGACACTGTTCAGGTAAGAATTCAGTTATCTCCTCCATTTATATCTCGAAAAGCATATCTGACGTTTCCGAAATCAACTCAACTGATCTCCATTCTTTGGTCCACATAGTGCCTACCAGTATCTTTGAAGCGTCTGCATGAGCTGAATCAACGATTAAGAAAGCGCTCTGACGATGGTCTCATCCAGTGCTGCCTCAATTGTGATGAGCCGAGTCTACGCAGGTGTACCAAGTGCCGGTCTAGGTACTGTTCTACAGTACGTTATCCCCCCCTCCGCATTGAGCGTGGTTTTTTACAGAACAAGAGTACTTACTAATATGTTTTGTTGTTGTCTATAGGAATGTATGAGGATCGACTGGAAGGTTCATAAACCCGAATGCAAAGCGTTGAGTGCGTTGCATACGTGGAATAGGACCGACTGGGGCTAAGCTCTAAGATCTAAGCGCTAGTCGTGGGCTTATCTTGGTAATCTTTGCGGTTTTTTGTCGCTTTGGAATCAGGTTTTCTTGTTTGGATGGTTGGTTAGATCGGAGCGTTGTGTACGATAGTCTTCTGTAATCTGGATGTGTTCTCAGTGTCTACCAGACATCAGCAGTGGTTGTGGGCTGGAACATGTGCAGCATTATATTTCATAAAGGTTGCCATGATAAGGACAGGTAGAGTAGAGCTTCGCCAGTTATATCTGAAATTCATGCGTACACCCTGTGTCATAGAGAGAGCTCTTGCAAGCGCTTAGTGAATCGGCTAGACAGAGAGCCGGACCGACCGGTGCAAGAGATGGGCGCCTAGAATTCTTTCATCCCTCTCTCCTCATCAACGTCGACATCTCTCTCTCCTTTCCAACTCATTGAACGTCCCAGTCAAAGGCACTGCTATGTGCCACTCATACTCCCAGCCTTGTCACAGTATAAAATTACGACAGACTAGCATGAAAGAACGCTAGCAACATAGGCTAGCTTTTTGCCTCCGACCACCAGTCATAAACTATCCAAGTTCTACTTTGAATCGCCTTTTATTCTCTCCTCTTCTGGTTTTACTTTACTTCTAATCGACGGGTACAAGAAGAAATGGCTTCTGGATCTCGCAAAGTCTACGTCCTGGACATAAACAGCGTCGTGTCCTTTCCAGACCACGAGCACGTCCCTCAGGCGCCTCCACAGCCAGGAGAAACATCGGTATTCTTAGTCGAGGTTCGCCTTTCCATATCATCTCATCTCAGCATACATACCAACTCATATTTATGATATCCTCAGGTCGTACGCGATGTGAGCCTCGTTCGACCAGCTTATCAAGTCAAAGACAAAACCGGAGAAAAACTCGTGGTCGCGTTCTACACAGAGGACGTACTCAAGGACAAAGAACGTCTCAGGGACTGTGGCCCTGGGCATACGATGTGCATTACGAATGGCAGATTGAGGACGTTTGTGGATGGGTCTGTTGGGTTTAGCATTGAGGATTCTAAGACTGTCGACGTACGTATAACGCTTCGTGTCGAGCCGTTGTTTTGTTTTTTCTCTGATAACTGACATGTATTTTGTTTGGTGTATAGTGTTTACCGGTTTCTTTGACCAAACTCCAAGAGCTCAACAGAGAGCTCCTGGATCGGTACGCAGCGGGCTTGTTCACCTCTTGCATCACATGCGACAAACCGTGCGAGAAGAGGTGTACCGAGTGTTATACGAGGTATTGCTCAAGGGTGTGTCTCTTCCTCCAGTGGGTTTCTTTGTCTTGTTTTCACTGACTATGAGTTGGGTTTTGGATATTAGGCATGTCAGAGAGCTGATTGGTCGATTCATAAACCTTTGTGCAAAGCTTTGAAGACTCGTCACTTGGAATAGAACTGATTTCGGTGGCTTGGATGACTCATAATGGGATTTGAACTTCCCCGTTTTGATATCGACTGTCGTAAGAAATCATCCTCTTTCAGTTCCGAGTGTGTTGCCTTTCCTTAGGCAGGACTTCATTTTTTCGGTTCGCAAGGCTACCTTATAGAGCATTGGTATTGCCGTTGTACTTTACCCGCTATCACATTCACCTTCCGTTCTCACCTTTCTCCTTTTCATCCTTGTGTACTGTCCTTTTGTTCATGACACCGTAGATTTTCTCGTGGTCTTGTTGTATGTATATCTACTTTTCTTGGCTTCAACTTCAGTCAAGTATGTGGAGTAAGCGCCGAAGCACTTGCATTTGGCGCTGGTTCCTCTGACGCTCGTCGCTCCTTCTCCTTCCCAAATGGTGTACCGCAGACGCCTATTTGCATACAACTCATGTCCTATATACCACTTTGGCTGCTGCGAGTAGCATCACGATAGAACTTCATGTATTGATGCACGGACCCTTGCACTCCTCTGGCCCCATGTAATGAAGCGTCTTTGCCTCCGACCACCACCACCTATACCCCCTACCTAGAACTCGACTAGCTCACCCTCCCATCCCCATTCCTGCTTGGTAGTTCTACTCAATGCCCGAAGGATCTCGTACTAAATACGCACTGAGGTTATGCGACGTCCTCAGCTTTCCAGACGCCGACAACATTCCTATCAATCCTCCAGAGCCGGGAGAGCTCTGGGTGTTCTTACTCGAGGTTGGGTTCAATTCCAATCCAATCCATCCCTTATCCTCCTTCCCAACAAACAACAAGGACGTCCATGCTGATGTTCGTCGTTACTCCTCTCGTTGTATAAAACCTTTAGGTTGTACGTGACATTTCCGTAGCGTCAAGACCGGTTTATCAGACGAAGGACAAACTAGGCCAGTCCGTCAAGGTCACCTTCTACACAGCGGACCCCCAGAAAGACAGGGAACGATTTAGAGATTGCGTCCCGGGACATACGCTCTGCATAACGAACGGGAGACCTGATCGGGTACCAGGCAAGGATGGAAGGCCTCCTGGGTTTCTGATCAAGGATTCTAGCACGGTTGAGGTACGTGAGGGCTACGTTGGTTTTCCTGCGTTGGTGTTTATGATACTGACTCTGAATTTGGGATTGATATTGCAGTGGCTCCCTGTGTCGCTGCGGCAGCTTACACTCCTTAACAGGGGACTATTGGAACGAAACGCTGCTGGGCTGTTTACTAACTGCACCACCTGCGACGAATTCTGTGAGAAGAGGTGTACCGCTTGTCATACGAGATACTGCTCAAGGGTGCGTTACGCCTTCGGGAATCCTTTTTATTCAGCGCTTTACGAGTTCAGTTTTCCTCATTCCATTCTTCGCCTTGAACTAGGAGTGCCAGAGAGCGGATTGGAAGACCCATAAACCTCTGTGCAAGGCCCTCAAGACTCTCGTCATTTGGAACAGGACTGATTTCGGTGGTCCACCTGGAGGTCAGATCAAAAGAGTCTAGTGAACCCTGCCTTGCACGGACAAGACTGCTCTCGATTGATTATATTACCTATCCTCGGGCTTGATTACCTCTTCTTTGGATTCGGCATAACGTTTGGTTGCTAGGAAGCAACGTCTTTTGGGTTCTTATACCCCCTCTGAGCTTACTTTCAGCTGCATTAGTTATGAATACGCCTTGGGTGCCGTTTTAATTCTACAAACTATTCTTCTCTAAATTATCGTAAGATTTCTTCCTTGTTACTTATCCCAGAACAATCCCTCGAAATTTTTGCATCTTCACCACAAAGGGCAGGAAAACTGGGTATCAACGCCTCGATTCATTCGATAGTACGGGCACAACTGTACACAAAATATGATTTACTTGGTTATTCGACTTGAGCTGGAAGTGTATTCCTTCGTTGAAAAATGGCAGAGATTCGACATGGAGGGAAATAGGAAAGAGGGATAGAAGGAGGAGGAAATAAGAGCGAAATAATAATGATAGTACACGGAAAAGCAAAACAAAGTTAGATGGTAGTAAGAGTAAGTGAGAGCGTGAAAAGTGAAGATTGGGATGAAAGGGAATTGACGTATTCGTTAACCGGGAGTAACCAATAGCTCGAGGAACAAGTGCAAGATGGAGGTAAAAGAAGAGGAATAAAATTCGTAATTTTTCGTGACAGCTTGTGCGTAAGCTTCAAGACCAGTAGGAGAGACCTCCTATAACCACCACAAGAAACAAGTGAGAGAGAGACCATGGGAAGACTACGAGGACGAGGAGGCAGACGAGCCACTCCTCCCACTCAGATTCCCGCTCCTCGAAAACTGATCACAAGCCACCTCATCGACGTACATCCTCAACCACTGTACCATCTCCTTCGAAATCTGATGACACCGCGTCACGTCGACGTACGTCAGCCGTTTCGGGCCCAACGCATTCGTCATCGCCGACGAGGACGAAGTGGAGAAGCTTCCGTGTTGTTGTGACTGAGAAGTATAGTAAGACTGCGGGAGCGGTGCTGGTGGTATGGATGGGTAGGAGTAAGCTCCAGAGTTCCTACGGTCTGCGAACGCAGACGCAGATGAAAATCCTTGCTGTTTCGACGACGACCCGCCGCCCATAACAGCAGCAGCAGCAGACGCAGAACTCATCCCCTGCGGTCTCCCACCAACACCACCACCGGACGACGAAGCCGCAAGCCCCTTCGCAGCAGCCTTATCCGCCGCCCTCGCAAACGCCGACGCCGACGAAACACCCGTCTTGCCGCCCCCGTGCGCAGAGCCTTTGTTTCTGAGTTTGCTAGAGAAGGTAGGGGAAGAGGTGCGTTTCTTGGTGCGGCTATTGGGTCTGGCTGATGCGCTGGATTTCTTGGTGGATTTAGGGGGCTGGTTGGTGTAGGGTATTGTGGCCATGGATCTAGGTGTCGTGTCGCTTGGGAGGCGGACTTCGATGAACGTGCGGAGGGAGTCCCAGGGCACAGAGGTACAGCTGTCTAGAGTCAAGGATTCGAGACGGGGGCAGATCCATGGTCTTGATGAGGAGAGCGTCTGCGAGGGAGAGTCAGATAGTGCTTCCAGGTACAGAACAATAAAATAAAATAAAATAAAATAAAACAAACCTTCATAATGGTCCCCGTCATATCCTCCACATCCACCAACGCCAGCTCCACCAAACTCCCAATCTTCCTCAAAAGACTGACGAACTTGACGCCGTTAAACCAAGAACTCTCGATCCTCAACACCCTCAACGGCAGTCTCGTCAGACTAGCTTCGTACAGCGCGTCCAAAACCGGGGTGACGTTTTGCAGATAGCTCAGTTCTAAGCTCTTGAGAGCTGGGTATTGGATCTGTGAGATGAGGAGCAGGGTCCTAAGGAGGCCCGAGTTGTTGAAGGTCAGTTTTGTAAGGCGGGGGAGGTGGACTGATTTAGGTGGGAGGTTGGCGAGGAAGGAGTAGCGGGGTGATGAGGAGGGTGTGTCGTTGGACAGAGAGAAGGATGAGAAGGACGTGAATTCTCCATCCTCAGAATCAGAGAAGGGACTATGACACCCCGCCATATCCACATCCGACATGTTCCTCAAAGAAAGTTCCTGCAACTCCGGGCACCCCCTCAACACACCCAACAACGCGTCCACACTCGGCGCGTAGTTGTTGAAGTAGCCTGACAGCTCTAGAACTCGTAGACCTGTGACGATGGTCGAGTTCCAGCCGCAATTGAACGAAGACAGGACGGATCGTTTGAGGATGGGCATGTCGTTGTTGAACAGAGGGATTGAGGAGCTTGCGGTGGTGTAGTGGTGGTAGTGGTGGTCATCCAGCATCTCATGATGAACCCGAATTTCTAACGATTCGAGCATGGGTGCGCTCTCCTTCTGGCACCGTGACAATGCTTTGTTCGCAAGCGCACGACTGGGGACAGTGAGGCTGAAGGATCTAGTCCGCCAAAGGGATGGACAAACAGTGTCCATAGCGCGTAAAATAGACTCCGGGGACGGGTTCTGCCTATCCTCAAACCGCACCGTCACATCCAAAGGAGACGACTTGGACCTCATCAACCGATGCCGGGCCTTCGACAGCGAATCATGCGTCGAGATCGTGATCCTCGACCACAGCTCCGGCGTCTCCAGCGCGACGTTCAACCACTGTCTGCACACCAGCATCAACACGGGCACCATAACGTTATCCTCCTCCTCGTCCTCCATCTCCTCTTGGCACCCGATCGGCACAGGCCCGGTTCCGCCGAGGACTCCCATGATGAAGATCGTGGAGAGGAGCTCTGTGGGAAGACGATGCACGGGAGCTTGTCGACGGGTGGCGTAGTCGAGTTGGGATTGCAGCTCTTCGCGCTCGAGCGTCAAGGACGCGAGCTGATGATCGATGGTCGATATCGCTTGTCTGAGGCGAGCGATACGAAGCTCCTCGGGGATGGCGGTATGCCGACTCGACGTAGACCGTCTGTGGTGGTGCTGTCCCTGATACTGAGAAGAAACCTGACGTGCTGATCCTGCCTTCCTTGCTAGTCTAGGACGAGAGGAAGAAGGTTGTGGTGATGGAGACGGTGAGGGTGGAGGTGAGGGAGATGGAGATGGAGAGAAACATGGTGAGAGGGAAGGGGAAGAGGCGGGTGGGGGTGTGTATACTGAGAGATCTGGAGTTGAGCTCCGAGTCAGATCGTCTTCAGAGGTGGCTTCAGAGGTTGTGGTGGACGACTGGGAGGAAACAGAGACGGGTGGCTGCTGTCTCAGGGGAGGGGCATGAAGCGGGGCTGAAGGGGGTGCGAAAACCTGGGCGGCCGACGCTCTGGATACTGGATTGACGCCTCCAGCCCAAGAGGGTCCGAAAGAATCAGGATGTATTCTCGTATGCAATGCCATTGATCTTCTTTCCCTGAGGGGTCACTTGAGCAAGGAGCCAGGTGGTGTAAGGGGGAGAAGGAGGCAAGGGGGCTAAAGAAGAAAGGAAGGGATCAAGGCCGAGCAAGAAGGGCGCTAGGATTTTTAAAATAAGGATTTTAATCGATCCCTTTAGTCGTTGCGGGCAGGGAAGGATGACTGTGTAACGACTCGAGGCAACACGTTTACGGCAGGCAGGGCACAAATGGTGCTCGAGGCAAGTTGTTGTTGGCTGCAGAAGGTCGGGATAAGTGGTTTCTCTACTATATGGCGCGTCGTGTATGTTTTCTGATGGTAGAAACATGTCAACTCCGCTGCAGCCCTGCGCAAATATCTCACAACACATACCAGTTTATCACCCGAGCCCCGACAAGGAGGTGATCCGCAAAGGAGGCACAAGAAACCGTGCGACGAACCGGTAAAACTTGAGAAAACGAAGGGGAGCGAAGAGGACGAGATATCCTGTCTGCTTTAAGCGGCGAGCGAAGCAAAAGAGAGAAGAAGAAGAGAAGCCGGAAAAAGCTGCAACTCCAACTCCAATCCACACTTTTTATCCTATTTTTTTTTCTTCCTTAACCCCCGATGTAAAGGAAGAAAGGGAGGAGATGGGACTTGAGGAGAAAAACGAGGCAAGCTTCGAAAATCAAAATAATGAATCTGTTGAGTTTCACAAGCGGACCTCATTGCAACGAGGCCAGGTTCCAATGAACGCTACCGCCAACATGACCAGCCTCGTTGCAGCCCTCAAGAACGCATGTTGATTGGGACCCCGGGTTTAGGCCAACACGCCCTTGCGGTCTATTCCTTTTTGTCCCTAGCCGGAAGCTATCTCTCCCGTAGCTTAGCTACGATGAGAGAGCCCTTTGAATACAAGGCCACACGTATTCAGAGTATATCTGACCTGGATAGAGCAGAAAAGGAGTTTCGTAGTACGGGGATGAAGGCATGGTGGCGGGGAGAGGAGAAGAGAGAAAGCTTCCGACGGCACCATACAAACTTGCCGAGGCAGGTGCTTCCGGGGTCTACCCGCCTCTCAGGACCAGATCAAGTTCTAAGCAGCTGGCATCTTCCTTGTTCATGGCCAGTTCCGACCTCTTCTCACACGAGCCCCAAGCTGGGATGTATGTTTGTATGATACATGTATACAGAGAAGACCTATCATGGAAGGAGTGTTCCAAGATACTCACCCCATACAATACATGGTAAAAATCCACTGGCAGCAAACAACAAGGAAGCGCTAGCCTCTCTGCTACAAACCTAGCCCCCATCGGATCGATCCGCAAAGCTCACAATCTACGAGTCGTGCCAAATCGTCCAAGAAAAGCGGAAAGGCGCGTCTGCCAGTGCCACCCATGATCATCGATTAATAAAACGGCCACGCACCACTGTCATCTCAGTTAGCTCTGCCAGCCGTTCCTCCTAACGATCGAAGTTTTTTTTCTACCACGTTTTCACGGGTAGAAGCGTTCTATACGGACATAGATTCAAGACTCGCACCTAAAAACGTGGCTCTCGCATCAATAGTATGGTCAGGTCTGTCAGGTCATCGACATCATAGACGCCGACTTGTGACGGCTTGAGCTCACTGACAAGGCCTGGAGGCTTTTGTCAGGGGTTTTTTAGGACCGTTTTTGGTAGGTGAGAACCTGAGAATGAGTCTCGATGATGAACAAGTTTTACACTGCATGTTACTGTACCTTTAGACCTAGAACACCTCAGTCGGATTCGTGCGAAACGTTTCGTGATTAGATCTTCTCCCGAGGGGTCTAGAGGGTGATTCCGTTACAAGTTCTGCCATAATCGCTGCTAGTAATACCACTACCACGACTTGCAACGTTATGTCATGACCACACCAAAAAACGAACCTAACTGGGACCAGGCTTTCCACGATGGCGATGGAGCAGTACGATTACGTGCCAGAAACTTTTATACCTCGTGCAAGAAGTTTCATTGAGGAGTAGCCTGAACGCAATCAACATCCCATCATGGTAAGTATGAGATCATTGGAATCCTGAGGCCTAAGCCTATGAGGCAGGTCAGGGTTAGATGTTTGGACTAATCTTCGAGGAAGTAACTTACACACAGCAGTAATCAAAGCTTGAGCAAGACCCACGCGTTTTTACCTCTCAAGCACCAGAAGACTGGAGTAATAAGCTCCAAAAACGACCTCATGAACCAATAAAGTTCCGGGTCAGAACAGTGAGATTCCATACATTGGTTTTGCAGCCTAGAGTACGTGTGGTACAGAGGATAAGTAGAAGACGACACGTTGGCAGGAAGAGCTGTCCCTTGGGGGTGGTCGTAGACGGTAGAACAGAACAGAAGTAAGTTGGAGGTTTTGGGGATGTGACGCGTCTGGCGTCTCCGGTAATCGGGATGATCCTATAGCCGTGCCGTACCCCTCTCATGCCCGACCTTCTCAGTACCCAATAAACCCCATTTACTCCTTGTATCGCACACCTCCACTGCCTATCAGAACCCGTGCATAATCGCAACGTTATATAGATGCTACAATGGGTATACTCATCTTACTAACTAATCAGAGAAAGAAAAGAAAAAAGATATACTGTACGGTGTAGAGTAAGTAAGTATTGAGTATATATATTGCTCGTGCTGTTATGAGAGAGACGATAGCGAGGATTGTGGGCGTGAATGTGAGGATGAGAGAGTCTAAGGGAGAGGAAGAGAGGTAGAGACAGAGACGGAGATAGGAAACAATGAGATCAAAAGAGAACAGGGTAAGGGATACGCTGACTAGCAGATATCAAGAGAGAGAGAAACCATAAAAGCAGGCGAAATCACCAAAAACAAACAAGCGAGAACAAGTCAAAAGCGCATGCGCAGCAACGAAAAGGACCAGGCATAAAAACCAAAACATAACTCCAAACACCAAAAACTGGCCCTACTCAAAGTCAATAGCGGTAGGGGCTTACGACTCCCCGCCGACAGCGGTATTCGAATCACCCTTCGAAGAGGGAGCAGTGAAGAACCCCTCCGCCGTAACACCAATTGCCTCCACCCCCGCCCCGCTCCCTTTCACCGTCCCGAACCCACTAACGGATCCCCTCAACGTACCCCTCCCAACACTAATACTCCCCTTCCTCTTCCCGCCCCCCACACCACCACCACCACCAGACCCAGCCGCATCAATCGAAATCACCGACCTCGCCTTGGACTTGGACATCGACGCGTACGCCTGCTGACTATGCGGATACGGCCGACTGGACCCGCTGAGAGAGCCTGATCTCGAGCCGGGCGTGGAGCGTGTGTAGCCTGGGGACGGGTGGGATGTGCTCGGGGAGGTGGATGTGATAGATGACGAGACGGAGGACGCGCTGAGCTGGGTTCTGTGCGTCTTGGTTCTGCTTCTCGAACCCGCTACACCGCCGTTGCTCAGCCCGGTGATAGAAGGCGCAGACGCAGAAGCAGACGCCGAACCAGCCCACGCACTAGGCGGCGTCCTCCCACCCTGCCCTGCTCCATGGTTATGATTATGCGAGGCTAAGCCCGAGCTACTTATCGCAGTCCCAGACCTGGTAACAGGCACATTGGACCCACTGGCGGTACTGGGCGTCGACCGGTGTCCGAAGCGTATAGGTCCGATAGGCATGACGAGCATCTCATCGTCCAGCTCATCTTCGTCTTCTCCTCCTAATCGATCGTCATCATCATCATCCGAGTCGTCAGAGATGGTATACTTGGGCTGATGAGTCTCGTCTTGAGATAGGCTGGGGGAGTAAGGCGTCGAAGGGCCTGCTTCCGGTTGAGATTGAGATTGATGTTGATGTTGAGATTGATATTGAGACTGGGAAGCGTTGAGAGGAGAGTGCCATGCCGAGGACGACGGGGATGGCGACGCAGACCTATACGCGTTCGCATCCCCAGAGCCAGGAGCACCCATCTCACCGCCCTCACCACCCCCGACCAACTCACTCCTCCACCTCGGATCAACAGCGTCCCCTCTATCCACAACCTCATCGAACACCTCATAGTACCGCTCAATACAGAGCTTCATCACGATACCCAGCGTCGCAGCACCAGCACCAGTAGCAGGTCCAGCAGTACTACCCGACGCCGAGGAAGACCCAGCCATACTACCAGTACCAGTAGTAGTGGATCCCGACGAAGGCAAGGGACCACCCATACTAGGAGAAGACGACGATACGCTGGGCACCATACACATCGTCACATCTCTAACAGGATTAGACCCCTTAACAAGGTTAGGGCATATCACAATAGATAGGTTATGTGCGTCCATTCTGTTCTGTGCGCTGCGGAGCGATACGTCGTGAAGTAGATCTACATCGCATACGAAAATATTAGAGATTTTCTTTGAGAACGGTACAGGCTTGATGATGATGAGGGGGGAGGGAGAGGGAGAGGGAGAGACTTACGGAGAACGTAGCTGAGGAGGATGTAGACGCACGGTGCGAGCTGAGGGAGGAGAACCTCACGTAGGTACACCACGCTCGCCATCTCGCCTCCGGGTTCAGGAGTCGGGATCGGACACCTACACAGAGAGAAAAAAAAAATTCAACATTCATATCGAGAGAGAGTTATATAACAGAGCAGGGAGGAGAGTGAAAGTAAAAGGGGCTGGCATTACCTCCGTATAACACCATACAACTTCTCTCCAAACACCGGTTCCGGCAGGTCACGAAGGAACTTCTTGAGGAGCACAGCAGCGAGATGTGGGTCTCCGAACCGATCTAACGAAACGACATGTCCTACACCCCCCCAAAAAATATTAGCCATCTCGCCTTCCAAACCTAGTAGTAAAAAAACAGCCTACCACGATCATAAGCCTCCCTAACCCCCCTCAACACCCCCTCCCTCACACTCCTCCTAAAAATACCCTCCTCGTCCATACCCCCGCTCTCACGGAGATAAACCACACAGTCCCGCACCACCCTCGGTACACCGGACTTCTCACCGTCCAGGCCCATGAGTACGTCAAGGGGTACGTTGAACAGGGCCGTAGGGTTAGGGTTGTACGAGGCCTGGGCGTGAGATGATGCGTCTCCTGTGTTTGGGCCTGGGCCTGGGGGTGTGGGGTAGAGAGAGGGGAGGTTGATGTGGGATTCGGTTTTCATGTTTTCTCTAGTTGAATGGGTGTATCAGTCACGATGACAAGAGCTGTATGTAGAAGGGTAGAGTAGGGAGGGAATGAATAACGTACTCATAAACAGCCAACGGAATATCGATCTGCGTCAACGGAACCTTGTGTGCGAGATCGCTCAGCGTATCGAGGTAGGTGATCTTGCGGAAGAACTTGGGCGAGATTATCGCGCCTGCCAGGGAAAACAGCACTGTATTATACAAGGGTGGGAATCCATAGGTCAGATATCGTATGTTTAAGAGAAACGAGAGAAGGGTAGGACCGAGAGAAAAAACGAACTTTTGGTGAAAAACGAGGAATGGACGATATACTATATATGTATATATGTTTTGTCAAAGAGGATGAAAAACAGAGTTGAATCAGAGTAATGTCCATGTTGAAGAGAGAGGAATACGAAGCAGAAGAAGGGGGTGGGTGTGGTTAGACGTACGAGTAGTTTGAGGTTCTTCCTGTACTTGCGACTCAAACTGCGATAAGCTTTCCATACCCAGTTCCAGCCTGGCGTGTGGCGGCCGCCTGCTGCGAAGAATACGACGGTATAGTCTGCTTCCACTAGAAAGATACAAAATAGAAATAACCATGAGTATGGGTAATCACCCATGGTGAGATAGTGCAGTCTTACCGTAGAGGTTGAGGTACGACAGGACCCGCCTACCAAATAATACGAATCAGCTTCCTTGTCCCACCTCATAACCCTCAAGGACACAAGGGCAAAACTAAGAAGACTCACATCAACAACAAATCATAATCCACCCACTTCGGATCCGGCAACGCACAGGCGCAGAGTACGACCATAGGTCTCGTTTCGTAGTCCACGCCCGCTTGGAAGATCATCTTGCTCATCGCCTCGTTCACGCGCTGTAGCATCTCCGAGCCGTGCTGCTGCGCGTGTGAATGCGGATGGGAATGTGGATGCTGGTGCGAATTCCACCCTGCGTGAAGTCCGTTATTCTGACGGTTGGGACGAGCATTGTGGTTGGCCTGGTTAAGCTCGGAATAAGGTGGAGGAGGTGATGCGCCCGGTGAGCTCGGTGAGAGGCCCATTCGTCCCGCAAGATCCCCACCATGCTGCTTGAACTTGTTCCAAATCTGCCCTACACCACCACCTCCCCCTCCCCCTCCTCCCGCACCATTCGCATTCGTATTCGTATTCCCAGCCCCGTTACTTCCTGGGCTAAAAGCGGCACCGAACCCGGGTGCGGCGTTGGTGCGTCGTTTGAAGGCATTGGGGGTGAGGAATGGACCCGGGGATGTGGGTGAGGTGGGTGAGGTTGGGGTGTTGGGTTGTGACTGCTGGTTCTGGTTCTGGTTGAAGGATAGAGCGGCGAGACGTTGTTTGAGTGTTAACGAGGGTGGCATTGAACCAAGGACGTTGTTCTCCTCTCCTAGTAATAGTATCGTATCGTATCCCGTCGTATCGCTATTCGTTGATTCCAATTCCAAGCGCCAGACGAGCGTCAACTTGGATGTATCTCAGTCTCTTCTGTTCCTCAACAGATAGCCGTTCCCTAGTGATCTCAGAACAAGGGTAGTAGTAGGAGAACAAGGGGAACCGTTGTTGATGAATGATAACGTCGCTTTGGAACTGAGTTGACGGTTGGCGTGGAATGCGAATTGTCACCGTGTCGCCTTCTGACCTCACTGGAGAAACAAATGCACCTCGGCACCCCCCTGCTTATGGCACAGCCACATTCTATTGTATTCCCCTGCGACAATTCTCCCGCCCATATTCCTCGAAAGAAATCAAGGACGACGACTGCTGCGTTTCGCATCATTCATCATCATCATCAGCTTTATACCTTTGCCCATCCATACGGCATCTTACTTATATCACTTCCTGATACCCTACTACACTCACAACGACACCGATAACCAAACTAAATACCAACTAAATAACGAAACACACGACGAATGATACTCACGCCTATACCGCTCGTGCTCTTATTGAGCCTCTTACCACCTTCTGTATCTGCATCCTCCACGGGACAAGAAACCAGGGGGAGGAAACCGCGCAGTCATGTCCACAGACGGTCGACGCACGGACAAGGCTACGAACCGTCTTTCTTCGCTCGGTTCAAGCTCGCCTCGAGACTCGGGTCTCTTTCGAGGGGCTTGAAGACGAGGGATACACCTGATGAGGGGTACTTCGATCCTAGGGATGGAGGGGGGAGTATGTTAACCGTTAGTCGCAATTCCTTTTCTGATTTTTACACTGTGTCTATATATCTATGAAGACTCATGTTGAATGTCGAATTGTAACTGTGCAGATTATACCTGTGACGTTCCCAATGGGTCAAGGCGAACCGGCGAACGTGATCATCGCTGGCAACTCTGACGAAGATGTTTTGAAGATTGGGGACGAGAGTGGGGGAGGGTTGTTGACTTATTTCGAGTAGGTGTACACCTTCTCTTCCCATCCTCTCCCTCTCTATCACCCCCTCCCTCCCTCTCTCCCTTTCTCTCTCCCTTTCTCGCACTGTGTGTGTGTGTATGTGTGGCTAGCATGAGAACTAACGACCACATACGTCCCCTCTAGATCCTTCGGATTCTCAGGCGAATGTCTAGGTCAACACTCTGGTTCTGATCAAGCTATGGATCTAGGAGATGGGAACGGTGCCAGTACGTTGTTCTTCTTCTCATGCCCCTTCTCCTTCCCCTTCTCTCTTTCCCTCCCATTCACTTCCCTCCCTTTCCTTCCCACTCCACTCCACCTTCCCTGCCTATACTCTCACAAATCTTGCTAACCCAATCTCCCTCTGTGGATTATACTTTACAGAGAACGAAACAGCCGTGATGCGCTACAACTACGGCGACCCCCAGCTCGGTACATGTACCGAGACAGTCAAGGGAGGGAACCATTTTAGGTATTGGATCCAGGATGGACCGGATAGGAATAGGTTCGTTCGTTTTCTTTCTCGCTTGCTTTTCTTTCTTCCCTTCCTCTATTTTTGTTTTTGCTTTGGTTGTCGTTCTCTTTCCACTGTCTTTCTTTCCTTCCATCTTTTTTCGTTCTTTCTTTCTTATCTTTTGGTGTCTGCGGCTTGTTGGTGTTACGACCCACAGCAGTAAGTATGCACCCTGTCAACGCGCCCTCGTTACCGCGTTTCCTCTTGTTTGTTTCCTCTTGGCGATGCCGATGTGCATCGTGTATAACTCCCAACTCCACACGATGAATGATGGCGTCATCGTCCACCCGTCCAACCCTTTTTTTTTCATCCCGTTGGCGCTGCTATGGGCGGCTGAAGCACCCGCTGTATCACTCGAACTATCAGAGCGGGTTCATGGTTGTTGTTTGATCTGTGATCTTCGTTTTTTTTCATTTTTGTTTATGGTTTTAGTGTTGGTTTCTTCTTGAGTTTGTTTTGCATTTAGAGCGGGTTGATGGGTGGATCGACATTTCCTTCTCTGTCGATCCTAAATCTTCTTCTCCCTTCTCCCTTCTTCTCACCTCTTATTCTAAGGAAGCATACTAACGCCTCCTTTCTTTCTTTCCTTCCTCATCCAGCGGAGCGATCTTCCTCGCCGTATCCTACGAACTACCCATCGCACGTACGCTCCCTCATTATTTACAAGCTTTGGGATAAAGAACTCATATAACGATATTGATATATTGCGGTAATGTGTAGAGGGCCACGATATAATACAGAACGGGTACAACTTGGGACGAGATAGGTTGATCGGGAATATTACGGGTGAAGCGCTGCCTGAGGCGTCTTCGTCTACTGTGGCTCCAACGACTACGCCTACGCCCAACCCCTCTTCCGCCTCCTCAAACTCAGATTCAACATCTTCCTCAGACTCCTCAACATCAACCCAACCCCCAACCCCAACCCCCTCCTCCTACACCGGCACCACCAGCGCCCGCGGGTACACCTTCGCCAGCGATATCACCTACGTCACCGGTTTACTGGACAACACGAACGACGGGATCAATCATAATGCGACGGTGGGGATTGAGGGCGTTGTGAATGCGAGCGATGGGTGGGTCGCGGTTGTTAGGGTGAGGGTTGTTGGGAGACCTGAGGGGTGGGTTGATTTTTTTTGTTTTTGTTTTTTTTTGTTACGTCGTGGTATTTGGGATTTGGACTGATGTGTTATCGTTTTTTTTTGGTGATTTAGGAGTGCGTGGAGGAGTGGTGTTTCGTGTGTTGCGGTGCTCATGGGGGTGGTGACCTTGTTGAGCGTCGTCGTGCCTCCTCTCTAGAGCCTTGTAGACCAGCGAAGCAAGCAGGAAGTCCGGAACCGGAAGTATAATCTTCATTCGTTATATGGACAAGTTAGATTTTTTTTTTCTTCAACTCTCATCACCATCTTTATGATATTCTCCTCTTCCTTTTGAACTTGAATCGTTGAGAGCTTTTGCATACGTATCGTTCCTCTTTTTTCGTGCTTGGATATTTTTCAGAGTCCACGTAGAGTATATACATAGCTCATCCTCATCCTCATCCTCACCCCATCGACTATATCGCATACTGCATCTCCTCTCCATCTCTCTCTCTTATAGATATATCTATCTATCTAGATACCTATATATTCCCAACTTGATTCGGGCTGCTGGGTAGCCTTTAGCATTCTTCGTCTTGAGTTCTGGATCCCTTGTTTGACGGTACTATAGAATTTCTTATCCTTCTCTTTTAGAGGATTAAGTATTGCAATTAGATCGTGACTGTTCTGGTCTACAAGCTTTCCCAGCAGTCTATACTCTACACGGAGTCGAGTGCCTACGGAGTTAGTACGTCTGAGCTACAGCGCTCTAGATCTGGTTCTATGCTCATGCAGAAGCATCTAAATCAGATTTGAGCGCAGTGTTTCTGCCGGTCGACGGTCCGCTTCGGTCCATGTTATCGTTCCGAGTTTCTTCCTTGTCAATGCACAGCGGGAAGGTTTGTGTGCAGAGCCTACACTGCGAGGGTGGATTCTAGTCGTTGTCTGGACGTGGTCGTCTCGGTGCTCAGTGCTTTGACGAGGTAGATTTACCTTACCAGTAAGCCTCGCTGTAGGATAGACCTCACCGAGGGAGTGGAAGTAGTACCCGAAGCCATCTGCGTCATTCTTACCCCTTGTGTTGCAATGATCTCGAGTGTTATCAGCGGAGCACTGAAGCCCGAGGTCGAATGGCAGAAACGTTTGGCAGAACCCAAGACCCAGCAAGCCTCACCGCCTTCGAAAAAATGACCGAACGTGCATTATGCATATATTTACTTTCCGGCCCGGGGATGTGCTTGGAGTTGCATTTTAGGCGGGACGACTTTGCATCTTGTTCTTCTCCCCTCTCTGACTCACATTTTTCACCACTTTTCATCCACTCCACGTTTATCTCCCTTGTTTTAATTATGAGGGTACTCCTGGGTCGGGTGTTCAACAAGAAGACTCTAGCCTACGCTACAGGAGGCACAGCGCTCTTCGCAGCAGGCGGAGTCTGGTACCTCAACTCCGGTCCGGCCTATCCCCTCTCGACCAAAGAATCCAGACGTCCGCCTCCCCCATGGACACCGCCCTCCAGGCAGTCCATGCTCGACGCCCTCAAAGCATCTGGAAGGATAACACACCTAGCAAACGGACAGGACGACCACGCAGATGAGGAGTTTGATCTACTGATCGTCGGCGGTGGGGCTACGGGTGCTGGTGTCGCTGTCGACGCTGCGACTAGGGGCCTCAAAGTCGCTATGGTGGAGAGGGGCGATTTTAGTTCGGGCACGTCGTCGAAGAGTACGAAGCTTGTGCATGGGGGTGTGAGGTATCTCCAGAAAGCGGTTATGGAGCTGGATTACGAGCAGTATAAGCTCGTTAGGGAGGCTCTCCACGAGCGCAGGATATTCTTGCAGACTGCGCCGTATCTGTCGCAGATGCTTCCTATCATGTTGCCCATCTACAAGTGCGTCTCTCCCTTTTTCTTAGTGCAACTATACATTGGAACGGTTTGAGCTGATGACGTAGTACAGGTATTGGCAGGTGCCTTACTACTGGGCCGGATGCAAGATGTACGACATCCTGGCTGGTAAAGAAAACATGGAGAGCTCCTACGTTATGAGCAAGGGTAAAGCACTCGAGACCTTTCCCATGTTGAAATCGGACGGTCTCGTCGGTGCTTTGGTTTACTACGACGGTAACGCCTTTCCTTTCCCCCCTTCTACTTAACCTAGAGAGAGAACTGCGTCCTCATCTGAGCGATTTTGATTTTTTTTTTGGGGTGTATTAGGTCAACATAACGATGCGAGGATGAACGTGGCGCTGGTTATGACGGCTGTTAAGCACGGTGCTACGGCTGCGAATTACTGCGAGGTTACTGAGCTGCATAAGAATGCGCAGGGCAGGCTTAACGGTGCCCGGGTCAAAGACGTTCTCACCGGCGACGAGTTCAACGTCCGCGCAAAGGTCAGCTCCTCCCCTCCTCCCACTTATGTTCAAACAAACCCACTCACACCTATGCTCATCCTATATAGGGAATCATCAACGCCACAGGCCCCTTCTCCGACGCCCTCCTAACCATGGACGACCCCACCCACAAGCCCATAGTCCAACCATCATCCGGCACGCACATCACCTTACCCAACTACTACTCCCCACGGCGCATGGGTCTGCTGGACCCCTCGACCTCTGACGGGCGCGTGATCTTCTTCTTACCCTGGCAGGGCAACACTATAGCTGGTACTACAGACACTCCTACTACCCTCTCCTCTCTCTCTCCCTCTTCCTCCTCCTCTTCCTCTTCTTCTTCTTCCTCCTCTTCATCCTCTTCTTCTTCTTCTTCTTCATCCTACTCACCTTCAGCACAAGAAGACGAAATCCGCTGGGTGCTCGACGAAGTCCGCCGCTACCTCAGCCCCGACCTCAAAGTCCGCCGAGCCGACGTCCTCAGCGCCTGGTCCGGCATCCGACCTCTCGTCCGGAACCCCGGTGCGGAGGGGGGGAGCAACACGGAAGGGCTTGTGAGGAGTCATATGATCTATGTCAGTCCTGGGAGCGGGCTCGTGACGATTGCGGGGGGCAAGTGGACGACGTATAGGTCGATGGCGGAGGAGACGGTTGATGTTGCTGTGAGGGTGTTTGGGTTGGGTGGTGGTGTGGGGGGTGGTGTGGGGGGTGGTGTGGGGAGTGGGGGGAAGGGTGGGGGTGTGGGTGGGTGTGTGACGGAGGGGGTGAGGCTTGTGGGGAGTGAGGGGTGGTCGAGGAATATGTTTATTGGGTTGATTCAGAGGGTATTATTTTCTCTCTTTCTCTCTCTCTCTCTTATCTTATCTTGTTGTTTGTGGTTTTTTTTTTTGATTTGGTGCTGATGGTTTTTTTTTTTTTGAATAGTTTGGGCTGGACACGGATGTGGCGAAACATCTGTCGGATAACTACGGTGACCGCGCGTGGACCGTCTGCGCCCTCGCTTCATCCGCTAACGCCGACTGGCCGCTCCACGGGGTGCGATTGCACCAGAACTATCCCTGTACGCATCTCCCAACATACCTTCAAATTTAACAAGAACCAACACTAACTCTTCCTTTTATTATTATCATTATTTCCTGTAACCCCCAGTCATCGAAGCCGAAGTCCGCTACGCCGTGCTGCACGAGTACGCCCAGACCGCCACCGACGTCCTCGCCCGGCGCACGCGTCTCTCCTTCCTCAACGCCCGGGCGGCACACCAGGCGCTCCCCCGTGTCGTGGATATCATGGCGCGGGAGCTCGGGTGGTCGGATGAGCGGAGGCGGAGGGAGGTGAGGGATGCGGAGGGGTTTTTGGTGGGTGCGATGGGGCTGGATCCGGCTGTGCTTATGGCTTCTTCTTCCTCTCATGCTTCTTCCACCGCCGTATCTTCTTCCACCGCCGTGCCTTCTTCCACCACTGTACGTGGTATGGGAGGGCTGGGTGGGGTAAGGAGTGCGATTGGGAGGTTGTTTGGTAGGGGTGGTGATGGGGAGGGTATTGTGGGGACTGCGGTTGGTGCGTTGAGTCGGAGTCAGTTTTCTGTGGGTGAGCTCGAGGCGCTGAGAGCTGCGTTCCGGAACGCTGTTGCTCTCAGTACCTCCTCCGCCACCAGTCCCACCACCACCTCTTCCACCTCCACCAGCACCGCTACTACCACCAGTCCCACCACCAGCAACGCTAGTGCTACATCGACAGGAGGAGAAGGCACAGTCAAAAAATCCCTCCTCACACACATCCTCAAAGACGCCAGTGTAGGCGGGTACGGATACGGGGGTGTGAGTAAGAAAGAGGTGGAGTACGTTCTTGAGGAGGCTGGGTTTGAGAGGAGGGAGGAGTTGGGTTTCGATGAGTTCGTTGAGGTTCGGTTGTTTCTTTCACTTACTCTTTCTTTCCTCGTTTTCTTTATTTTTCTTATTTTTCTTATTTTCCTTGTTTTCCTTATTTTCCTTGTTTTTCTTATTTTCTGTATTTTCCCTTATTCCCTCTCCCCTCTCCCCTCTCCCCTTCTGCTTGCGTTACTTTGGTTCATCTGTGCTGACGTTCGCCATTGCTCTATTCTAGGTCTGTGCGAATCTGAAAGAAGTCACCTTCTCGCCTAGCAACGATGCGAGTAAACAGCTCAGGATGAGGATTCCGGTCGAGAAGAGCGGAGGCGGTGTTTAACCCTCTCTAATAACCCTCACTAGTCACTGCTGCTTTCCTAAACAAGGCCTTGTCGTGTTTCTCTCCCTCGTATTAGATAGAGTTCTCTGGAGAAACGACGTTAGGGTTAGGAGGGTATGTGGGGATGTGGTGGTAGTGTAAGTTATTTGTACTTGGAGCTAGTACTTGGTTTTTGGTTATAGTGTCATTTGTATCTCTCGATTTTGTTCTCTCACGTCTTTCAAGAATTGATTTGATTTGCTTGTTCGTTACTTGATGTTTGGGGAATCTATTCGTCTTATTCACATACATGTGTCTCTTTGACTCTCATTGGAAAGCTTGAGGATCTACAGTATATGTTCAGATCATAGCGATCATAGCCTTATGCAGAGATTTCACAAACAAGTCACTTTGCCGGAGTGGTTAACGGGATCGCCTGCTATCAAGCATTCAGCGGTTGGGCTTTGCCCGCGTGTGTTCGAATCGCACAGGTGACGACCTTTTTTGTGCCTTTTTATTTTTGCTTTGATAATTTGTGGAACCCGGACTTCTCGTTAAAATTATCGACAGTTCTCTGAGGAAATCGACGTCTTGTACATATATGAAGCACCATTGTAGGATTCCCTCGAAGTGAGAGATTGTATCAAGATATTCTCCATCTCGCGAATCATAGAGGGTCGATTCCGTATGTGAATGAACACTAGTAAACAGTCAAGTAGATAAAAGGAACAGGGGATATATGTACGGGAGGATATAACCGATACAACAAAGCAGGAAGACACAGAGCTATATAGCAAGCAGATACTCACAACACTAGACAGGGCAGAAACATATACACAGGCGGATAACCAGAACACGCTCTCAGATGTAGGCACAACGAACCACAAGAGAGATAGAGGGAAGGAGGGGGGGAACTAGTCTGAAGGTTAATAAAAACACTAGACTACCTGTACATTTTCAAGAAATCGCATAGAATCGCCCATTCGACGACTTTCACGCCTCGTTTGAGCGCCTGTCTCCTGACCTCTCTGTTTCTCGTCTCCTCAGAGAGATGGGCGAGGGCTCTGAGGTGGTCTTCACTTGATATACCCAGATCCTGAAGGATGGGTATTAAGTGTGCCAACGAGGGTTTGCATGTGCTCAAGATCGCAGAGAGGGTCTTGGGCCCGTTTTGAGTATTAGATGAGGATGGAGGAATGGGATCAGTAGGGGGAGAGTGAGATGCATACGTAGGAGAGGAGGGACGTTTGATGGTTGTTATCGTGGACCCCGAAAGTGTGGCGTGGAACGGAGAAGGCGAGCGTCTCGGTATTCGTGGTGACGATTCGTAAATGTGGCGTTGGTGATCATGATGAGCATGGGACTGTCTTGAACGGTTCGTCAGCGGTTTCCTCTGGTGATTGTGTGCGTCGTGTGAGGAAGGGAAGTGAGGGGAGTGGGAACGGTGGGTCTGTGATGGACCGAGAATCGAAGTCTTTGTACGTGTTGAGTTGACCGGGTCAGAAGAAGCACGGAATCTTGCGGCCTTTGAAAAAAATGAGATTGATCGTCAGCGTTGGTGTGGAGGTGGCGAGAGGAGGTCAAGAGGGAAAACCTACCAGGCCAGATGACGAGAGTCGGCTCTCTAGCCTTGAATGTCGATGCTGTCGAGAGGGAGCATGCCGCTGCCCCTCTCTCGCCTCGTTCTCTGATGCACCGCGCATCATCCTCATCGGTGTCAAGTCGACACCTCTGTCTCTCTCCCTCACCCTATCCTCGACCATCGCGATCTCCTCTTCTGGCTCCGGAACATCATACTCTTCCGGATTCACATAGTAGACGCTCATCTCCACGTCTGGAGCCGCCCTCGCATCGAGGTCTTCTCGCCACTTGGAGATAGTAACGGTTCGCTCCGGGCCGTCTTCAATAACCTTTTGGTCAACGAGTTTGTATTCTACACCCGCTGGACGACTGCGGGAGTGGAAAGGGTGAGGTGTGGCGGTAGTAGCAGCAGGTATCGTGGGAGCAATGGAAGACGGTAGAAGGGGAGTGTAAGCCTGTGTGCGGGGTTGTAAGGACCTTGTTCTTTGGGCTGAGGAACGAGGGGAAGTAGGAAGCTTGGAGGAGGGGGTATAGTAGAGAGATCTGGATGGTGTAGGAGCAGCTTCCGAGGGCCTTCTACGAACAGAAGAACCATGCGTCCGACGCAACGCGGTACATGTCGAGGCAGCGTCAATCAGTATCTGGATATCATTGGGTGTCTGGGGACTGAGGGGAGGCGACGAAGGAGCGTAAGACTCTGTGGGAATATTGGCGAGATCCACGAGACTAGGCGTTCGCTTCACGTTCGTAGGCCTCCTCCTCTCACTTCGGTTCTGGTTCTGCGAGATAGAACCCGAGGTAGAAGTAGACATCTCCCTGCGAAGTCCTGCCACCCGTCCGTTCGTTCCTCTCGATAAACTCGGCTGCGTCGATCTCTGCTCGCTTCCACCGCCGTGCACATGCATGGGGACAGAGCTTGCTCCATTAGCAGGGTAAAATCGACTGTTCCGTCGAGTTCCCCCTCCGTTGGTGGCAGTCCATGTCAACGCATCGAAGTCGTCATCGAGCGGAACCGTGCCCATTCCTGAGTCCCGTACCCGAGCGGCCCATTCGCTGGCAGGCCCGTGAGCCGTGGTTGTACCGTTCCCCTGGGTGTAGGCGTCGAAGTCATCAGGAAGGGGCACAGAGGTGCGTGGAGGATGAGGCCGTTTGACGAAGATAGGTGGCCCTGGGTCTCCGGGCGGACGAGGTTGAATGTAGTATTCCCCTGAGTCTGAGATGAGTCGGGTGTATGGTTTGGTGTGCGGCCAAAGGGATAGGCGCGTGGGCGGAGAGAAATCCAATGAATACAGATGCAAAGCGAGATGATAGACCGATGATTAGCGAGATATACTTGATGAACGAGCAATAGCTGCGGGCTTACCGTCTTCGAGTGTTGGGTAATAATGCATGAGCTGTTGATGCTAAGAGGACAGCTCCTTTCGTGATCCACGAGCTTGCTACTTTGCCGAGTTCAGAATGAAAGCTTGTACACGCCGCTACCCTCGTATGGGGCTTTTAGCGGGCTGAAATCAGCGATGACACCCGACCAAAGTTTAAACTTTGAAGAGCCCCGACGCGGTGTTGGGTTGCCAAAGGAAAATAAGAAAAATCGATAGAAAGATGGTTGGCGATGAGGGGGTATCCAAAGAGGAGAGATGAGAGCTCGGGGAGGGCTCTAGGTCCCCAGAGAGTTCAGCGAGGTGCAAGGAGGTTTACGATAAACTTCGACAAACGCCAATGCAACGAGGCTTCAACATGTTTGATGCCAAACAGCTCTACTGAACACGTGCTCGTTCCATCAGATTTCAGCACGTGCGCTGTCGGAGCTTCGATCAGTAATTGGACACAGCCAGCAAGGTCGGGGGTTGCGATCGGTTGAGAAAAGGTTTTCTATTCCAGTATAAAGAAGTTTGCAGCAACGATGAAGCGAGTACAGGAGATACAGCAGGTATAATAGCTGACGGTACAAGGGAATAGCTCTAGCGAATACAGAAATGGATGAGATCCTTTACAGAGAGCAAGCAAAAAACGGAGCAGTAGACGGTACAAAGTATCTTGTGTTAGTGGTTCCCGGGCCAGTCGGAATAAATTAGTTGCGCACCCTCTCTTTCGAGAAAACGGAGGCTAAAGCATCTGCTGTCACAAAGTTAACCGTAGTATCATACACCTTCACCAACTTCGCATGATCGAATTTAGGAGAAGTTTTCAGGATCTCCTCTTGAAGCCTCTTGTTTATGCCAGCCAAATCCTCCTCACCGGCGAGCTCTGCGAATTTGACATTATCCTGTGGCCAAGCAGTTGCCACCGTGTTCCAGTCTTTGCAGACGAGTTTGTGTGGAAAGCGACCGCCGGACCATGTACCCCGTTGGCATTCTCTTGAGCCTGCGACGGACAAGCTCATAAAGTTAACGACCTTTGAGATTCAGAAACAAAAGACGCTCATGCTCACAGTAAAACACCAGTTTGCAGCCGGCGCATCTGCGGAACGGACTGAGAGAAGAAGATGGTGGGCGCCCTGAAGAAGATCTCTCTTAGGATGCTGAGATCAATGTGAAAGCAACGAAGAACACATACGACAATCCATATTCGCGCATCTGCGTTCCTTCTTGATCTCAGTAATCAGCGCAGAGAGATTCATGCAAGTCATATGGCTGAGTCTAGTTTGCCCCCTCTTGCGGTACTCGATCAGATTAGGGTCGACCTCTGGTTTCTGGTCGCCAGTAATAGCCGCTATGATGCTATATGCCGACAGAGCGAAGTTCGATGCCGGAGGAAGTACCAGCTGCTCCATACGCTCAACACCAGGGAAGGTCTGACCTTTGACCAGCTTCGCCATTCTGCATACTCCAAGGTAGATGAACTGTGCGCATGGGAGAAAGAACGGCCACCAAACGTGGTGTGGAGTACGGGCCACCACAGCACTGAGAAAAGTGGAGATGAACACGATCTCGTCCACCCTTCCGTTCCCGGTTGGCTTTTTTGACTTGGATGCCTCGCTGACGAGTGCTAGCATCTGGCGTACGAGGAGTTCAGGGAGTTCCGCACCCATCTTCGGTAGGTGCTTTTCGAAGGCGGGTTTGTAGGTGTTCATAGCCCGTGCTAGGTAATCCGGGATGCAGGTGCTTTCCGTTTTTCTGACCCATTCGGTGGAAGCCAGGAGCATCTTGTGACCATCCTCCATGAGATAATGCCTGAGCCTCTCCAGGCCTTTATCCTTGGGCCTGAGATAACCCCTAGCTTTCATCCTCTCGAGTCTGGCTCGATCCGTGGTGTTCACAACCATGCACAGAAAGCGGAACACCGTGTTAGACAAGACCTGGAGATGCGTTTCGGTGGAATAGGCAGGTGAGACCCCGGGTATATGAAGTAGAGCGATGAGCATATCGTTCTGGTCGCAGGTGCAGATCTCCAGCTTCTTCTCCAGCAGATTAAGCTTCGCAGTCGTATCCGGGCTGAATGCGAAATCCACAAGCGCGTTAACCATTTCAGGTTCTTGTTCAGGGTATTCCACCCATTCTTTGGTAAAGTCCTGCATCATGCGCTTCTTGAAGAGATGGTGCATGGCCCCGTCGAGGGACTCGAGACAGAGAGGATGTGTGTCTGTTGAAGCGGTTCGGAAAGTTTGGATGATGAGACGGATGAGACGGTCCTGGTTGCCATTCAGAAGCAGTAGCTGCGAGAGCTTGGCTTTGACTGCATCGTTGAAAAAAGAGAGCATAGTCAAGAAACGCAGGCAAGGAGGCAAGGAGGCGTTCGCAAGGTGGTGGTTGACACAATAGCTGTAATCGTGCGCATGTGACTACTACAGAAGGCGGTGGACGATCTGATTTCGGAGATATGCTCCCACCACCACGAGATATGCATCAATAGTTTTGTTTTCGATCCAGCCTCCGCTACTCTTAGATGAGTCCTTGAAGGTTCTTGATCATAGAACGTTGATTCAATGCCGTTGTGATAGGAGTTGAGGTGATGTAGCGATTAACACCGACTTTGTACTCGTACACTTTGTACCTGTGGCGCGTCGATACAGACACATTCGGATGTGATATAGCCAAGTAACAAGTTGGATAAGATGGAGGGTATTGCTGTTTGAACATGATCTGACGCTTGCGTGGGAACAAATGAGATCCCGAGAGGTACCGTACACAGGAACACGTACAAGCGGTATACGTAGATGGACCGATACAAGGTAAAGAATGGGATAGAGGAGGACACGCAAGGTATGATCATTTCAGAGTCCATTAATCGATGATCTCGAGATCACCGTACGGTTTTGCTCTAAGGTAGCTGTCGTCGAAATGATGTACACGAACGAAACCATCCTCTCCTCCAGACGCGTAACATGTTCCTTCGGGGTGGACGGCAATTCTAGGAGCAGAGCTAAACATTACTAGACGTGCAAAACAAGAGAAAAAAGACATACGTGTTGATAGGTCCGAAATGACCTTTCACTCTACCGACTTCCTCTTCGAATACACGATGCCAGAACCTCGTCTCAAACTTACCCTGTCTTAACGAGGTAGTCGTGACATTCATGGCATCCTGTCCACCGCCGAGAAGAACCTGAGAAGACATGATGAGACTGGAAAAGTAAAGTTTCAACGGAGATATTACTCACATATGGTCTGTTTGGGGCTATCGCAGCGCTGTTGAGGGGTGTTTCTGTGGTGTACGTTTTGATTACCATGAGATTTCGGATATCGTGAAGCTATAGGAAAAATGGTATGAGTCACGTCCGATACTGGAGAAAGCTTAGAACTACATACTCGGGCACTCTTATCTTTGCTGCTGGTGACGAAGTACGTCTTGTCTTTGTTGAGCTGAAGGTCCGTGACGACGTCGGAATGTGCCCGTTCGTTGGTCTTAACCTCCTCGCCGCTTGTTATATCATACAGTGCGACCTTCCCAGATTCGTGTCCTGTGATGATGATGTTTGGCGTGTACGTGAAGGCACAGACGGTGGCTTTGGACCCAATGATGTTGAAAGTACTCCATGGATCCTTGGTTTCTAAAGAAGCAGTGATTAACAGATCAATCTCGCAGGAACGGCAATCGAGTTGAGAGGAACGTACGTTGGGTCGGCTCACTCCTGTTGAGCTCAAATACGTGGATCGCACACTGGAAACCCATTCTCTGCTCGGTTATACACACAATTTTTGAGTCGCTCTCGCCGAACGCGACGCTTTTGACCGCGGTTGGGAACTCCCACACAAACAAGCATTTTCCTGTCGATACTTGCCACAAACGCATCTCGTTATCTGCGGATCCGGAGACCATAAACTCGGAAGTCGCTAGAGCACACGAAGTGAGATAGATGAGATAAAGGGATGCGCGAATAGGTAGATAAAGAGTCGGATGACTCACAGTCTACATCCACCGTCCATATCGTTCCGTTGTGACCTTCATATGTTCCGAGACGCTCTCCATTGTGAGAGAACCAGACGTTTATAACATGATCCTTAGAGCAGGAGAACAAGAGGTCGCCCTCTGTGTTGAACTTGATCTGGGTAAGGGATCGTTCGTGTCCTTGATTAAGATATGACAGGTATGAGCTTTCGGCTTCAAGCCTATTTGTTGTAGTAAACGCAGAATTTTCAGACCTTGTAACAAAATGGGACGCTATTTAATTTCATCAGTACAGCATAAAAAGAGTCTTTAGATGATTGAAATGACCATTTTTGAGCCAAAGAGTGGGGAGGCTAGGCGAGTTGTTGATGGGAGGAAAAAGGTAGAAGTAGATGCGTGACCGTGCGAAAATCTCTAGGCCAGAGCCGAGTCGTTTCGGCACGATGTCCTGACTTGCTCTCAACACTCACGGTCTACAAAAGCTGCATACTCTGAGTATCACATCACACTCTTGTCTCCTTGTTCCTCGCTATGTATCTGAGAAGCTCCGGATCTACTCTGTTGAGTTGCTACTGATACCCTAGGATGGAGACGAAATGCTGCACGAGTGGGAACTCCGCGGCTCGCTTGCGAGTACATGGACCGGACAATGATTTCTCTCTTGGACCCATACTACAACAGTGTTTGGATCGACTACTTAATGGGATATGAGCTAATACACCTGCCTTCCACTTCTACTACTTTATAGATACTTTCAAGATGGCTCAAGTTGAGAATTATCACCGTTGTTCTCGGCGTTCGCAAGCCTCATAGCCATACTTCTACTACCATCTACCGCATTGGAACACGGCTTCTTTCGTCGCCTCCTCGGGCGCGGTAGTAAGGCTAAACGTGTCTCATAGCTGGAGGAATCATCATCATTCATCCAAACGCCCTGTACCTCCATCTTGATGAGCCCTTGGCTGCGAGATTTTGCTTCGCAAGTCGGCGACTATAAGCCCGAGCTCGAGCTTCCTTTGCTTTGGCAGTTCTACATAGCGCGCCAGCGTTTCAGCAAGAGATTTAGTTTCTGGAGATGGTGCTATTTCCGCTTCCTTGGTCCTTTGGGGGTTGGTCAGCGAATGGCCACAAGCAGGCCACTCTGCACAAGTTATACTACACCAATGAGGCGCTGCCCTCCAGCCGCGCGTCTCGATAACTTATTTTGACCGAGTCAAGCCATATCTTATCAATCTCCATTAGATTCTCTAGATCCATGCAGCTTTTCGACTGCGTCTGAACGCTTTGTCATGACTTCAAGCTGCATGTCTGGTTTGGTGGCCATCAACAACTACCCTGTAATCTATGGATTAGGGAAGAGAAAAATAGGACAGATCTCACGGATCTCCGGGATCTCGCTGGAAAGTAACCTTCGCTCCTTCAGATCTCTAGGGCAAGGCTGACAAGATCGTAGTATGAGCATGCCAAATAGTCAAAAAATCCGGCCCTCGCGTCTGTGTCAAGTGCGTAATTTGGCGATATATCTGTGATAACCGTGCGAGCGTGGCACTTCGAGGCAAGGGTAGGGCATAAGCGGCGCCGATAGATGGGAAACTGCGATTGTCCCGTGAGGACGCGACTATGGCGTTTTGAGGTAGCGTGGTTCTCGCACTTCGGTCATCACTTGGAATCCCCGAGCAGTATTCTCCAGCGACTTTTGCCATTCCCTCTCGACCTGAGCCTCAGAAATGGGTCAGATACTCATTGGCCACTTTGTCTACTACTCTCTGCGACGTCTACCTATATTTTCAAGCCTATCTATGAACGTTGGCATGAAAAACGAGCAACCTATGGATGTCGACAAATCGCACCGTTGGATCACCTTCAACCCTCTCAAGCTCGGGCAGGACGAGGTCAGGAGCTTCCCGTTTCACGGGTTCCGATCGTTCAGGCTGAATCCTATTCTACAAATGGTTCCTGTGTTAGGCTCGGAAATTAGTGCAGTCTCAGGGCTTAACCTGTAAAAAACTGAATGGTCATAAACCTCGTATCGGCTCGAACCCGTGAGTGATTGCCCACCTCTTTCTCCTTCTACTCGCACAGTCAGACCTAGAGCCTCCCCAAGAAGAGCTAATTCCAAACGAAGAGCAACGCTATGTCCTCGACTCACTCCCAAAGTCAACTTCTACAGGCAGCGAACGGATTTCTCGCCGCTCTTTCCTCCCCATCATCGACCTCTAGAGTCTTACTCTCATTCTTCTCGACCCTCCAAACAGTAACATTGGATCATTCGCCCTCAACCACCCAGTTTCCCCAATACTCGATGCCTTTCGTGGGCCTTCACGCAGTCCGGTCATATTTCGACCTCATATCTATGCACTACACACGCGTCAGCGTCACTACTCATACGACTCATGTCTACCCAGCGTATTCACGCGTTGCCGCTACAGCTAGCATCGTCTGGAGATGGAACTCGTCGGGACATACGTGGACAGAAGATATCCACTGCACGTTCGAGTTTGACAACGCCCTGAAACTGAAGAGCTTCATAGTGAAGACGCAGTCGCCAGAGAACACTTGCGTCTTACGGGCTATCGATCGGGCGGAGTCAGCCTCACCACGTATGTAACCTCCATGCTGCATACGCCGTGCACATAACCTGACGATTTCGATCCCATCGTTGCATATGGTTCTCAGGAGCCTCTCCAACCCAGAACGCGAGCACACAATTGTTCTCCGGTTGGCTATACCCGTAGTTCACCGTACGACCTTCCCTCTTGTCTGCTTCCGTCCACGCTCCTGCTGAAATATTTTCACAGCGCACGGAGGCATCTCGGGCATGGTGTCGACTCGAGTGGCTTGACCGATTTTCACCCCGCATCCCTTATTCTGTTATTCTGTAACAACAAATACCACATATCCTAGTTTATCTGCTGAACGTAATGGTACATCTACTTTTCTTATCCAGAATTATTTTGACCGCGTCTTCGGCATGACGACACCAGGGCGAGGCGCCTCCAGCTTAGCAAAGGATTCTGAATATGCGGATATCAAGAATCCCAACTTGGTCTAGTAGGATGGAAGGCTTGGTGATCATGATGCACTCAGAATGTGCTGTCTATACCGTGGCGTGAGATCCGTCTAGGTAATAAGAATTACCGCTGTGATGACTACTTTGCTTCGGTATAGGTCTTTGTGACTCACCTCGACCGGCTTACGATCACATCTATGGACTCGAAAGTCCCTTCACGCTATGTAACAGAACAGCACCCCAAAATCACCTCCCTATCCGTTATCCTTGAGCGCCAAGGAGTTGCCCTCCGACGGGAGGCGCAGTCTCGGTGATTGATACTCGAGTCTAGCATTCCTGCACATCATAGCTGGGATAGCTTTCTCCCGTTGCCCGACTCCCTGTAGTTGAAAGTACCTCGATCTCGCCTCTATCTAATCAGCTGAACAAAACCCCGGCTGTCAGGACCAGACACAGCTTATCAATGTGAAATTGGTTTTAACCTCGATCTAAATACCTCATAACACCGTATGTTTCCCTGAGGGCTCCAGAAAGTGTACTAGATGGACGAAAACTCTATGTTAGAGAAACAAGGGCTCTATTTGCCTAAGTACATCAGGAATCTTCGTGTTACAACACGCACTTTACATGCAACTTTGGAGTAGAAAACAATCGATACCGTATTCGAGTTCTTCAAGGCCGACGACGGCTTGAGCAGCATCCAGCTGGCAGCTGCTGGGTAGCCTCAAGGAAGAATTGAACCGGGCTTGGCCCGAGTACCGGTCTCTCTGTGCAGTTGTTAGTCTAACCGCACTTGACTGTATGAATCAAGCTGGCAGAGAAATACGATCAGGACTTTATAGCCTTTGATCGGCGATGAGTGCCTCAGCAATCTTTGCGTCTCCTTGACGAGAAAGAAGTGTAACTGGAGTTGTGGCCATTTCCCCTCTTACAAGTACGTAGGTAACGTCAATTTCTGTAATGATTGACCTAGAATATAGTGCACCCTCTGCGAAGGCTTGCTGATATATCCTGGGCTGCGCCCTTTAAAAGATGCTCTCGGCTGATACCTATAGTATCAGTACGCGACTATGCGCCACCTTAGCAAATGGTTATTTACCTCAATTCGCTACGAGCCTCGAGCTGCCTCGAGCCGAGTTCAAGAGGTCTAAATTTGCTCTGCCGATGAGATGATAGCAGTGGAATAGGGGTGAGATAGGCTAGGCGTTTCTTCCAGTGGAGATGTTTCGGCCCCCTTCAAACATGCCCGATGTGTAATACGGCAGCGTTCGGGGATTGTGGGGTAGCTCTCAAGAGGAGCAAGAACATTCGAAATTTCCAAGCGATACTGCTACCTTGAGTTAGTTAGGTACTGTAGGAGGTGGACATTTCCTAGACAGGTTCTCGTGTCCAGCACGATTCCTGGTATAGATTTTGCGACCTTACTGCCAATTTCCAATTGAAGTAGCTGTGGTTTCCGTGATTTAAAAGGTCAATCTTTCGACGACATCTACAGCGAAGGGTTGAGATGTTATTGACTCATTTCGCACTGGCAAGTGGCAGGGAGTTTTCGCTGTATTTGAAGAACTTCGGTTCATATATCTCATCGATAAGGCTTCCTTGTACAGAGATCTAGAACAACCTGTATATGTGTAAGTCCGATTTTCCCAGCGTCCCGCCTTCGCGCTTGCTGAGATGGATCTGGAGATAATCTGAGTCGGAACTCCTCCCGTCCGAGCCTTCAATACAGCCAAACATCCTTACCGAGTATAAGATAAGTTGCCCGAAGCAATGACCAGCCCATAACTCTTAGAAGGGCGAAGTTGAAATTCTACGGTTTGTCATTTACTGTAGCAGCTGCATGTTTGACTCTTAAATTCCCATCTCTGGCTCCCAGTCTGCTCGGGTGTCTCTTGGAATATTTACCCAATTTTTCGTTGCATTACGAGAGTTCACGACCACAGCTCAGGCTCTCGCCTGACCGATAACAAATCGATTGTCGAGTAGATAGCTCAGGACCAATGGCACGAAACAGGCACCCAAATGGGGAAGGCGTTAGCAGCCTCGAGCACCGGCTGCAGGCCTCGTTGTATTACTCTAAGTTGACATCGGTCTCCACAAGTCCTGTTATCGACGTTTTCGTCATCTCCCCTCAAATTGACAATCGAACGCTAGAAAGCCCGAATCATTCGGGCAAGATGCGCTGATATAGTACCCCCTGTCTCCCTCATGATCATTTGTATGTATACTGTAAAACGATATCGATCCAGAACAGGGACAAAAATATCAAGGCACGAACAAATCTCCTAGTTCAACAACATAAAACAGAGACTTCTCGACTCCGTGCCCGACTCAGGTCGTCATGCACAGACTGAAAATTGTCGTGGCTAATTGTTCTCCACTTACCGCCACTACTGTCAACAGCGACGCCCTTGACCTTTGGGCCGTAGCAGGCCGTAGTCGGTTGCCCCATGATCGCCAAATGTACCAGAGGCCTACTCAGAAAGCTTAGTGGCGGCTACCATAGGCCTTGGGCATGGTCACCCCGAGTCTTCAGGCACTCACTACTTACACCAGACTCGTTGCACCGTTTCAACTTTCATTCTCAGCGGCGGGATGTAGCGCGATGTCGTGCTCCACCACGACTGAATAAATCACTAAACTGTAACATAATCAATAGGTATCACTGCTACGTATACATGTACGTACCCGCCTTCGAGGCTCAGGAGATGCACAGAACCCTCCTTATCACCGCTTCCCCGCACTTCAACTACGAAAAAGTCGTCAGCGTACCCGTCGTGCCACTGATGCTTCTTCAGCTCCATTCGTCTCTGCGAGTCTCGACAAGGCGATGGAGGGACCTGGTCAAGAACCAATGAGACAATTCGTAATCGTGACCACTTGAAAGAGAACACTTATTTGTAGCCATGTAGCACCGAGTGAGTCGGAGAACGCCAACACCATAAGCTCAATCATGTAAATCAGAGGACGGGTTTATCGAATGTATGAAGAGGCTGCAGGCAGGCAGCAATGTAATCTTTTTGAGGTCATTATTATGTACAATTACCAGTATAATGTAGCGATGCAAGAACAGAATGTTTAGCTGACTGACGATGCAGAAGAAACGACTAGTAAGAGAGAGACCCGACCGTAATAGATATGAACATGGGACAGCGAAACGGCGAGAACAGCTAGCAATGTGACGAGAGAGGAAAAGGTATGGATCCGATAGCGATAATGCATGTAAGAGGAAGGGGAAGAAAGAAAAGCCGTGAAGTACAAGGAACATTGACGATGAGCATAGCGTGAAGGGATCGAAACGATGCGGCTTGATCGAGGTTCGTCTCCAGGGACAAGAAAGGTGGGAACAGGCAGGTCTCTGCCCGCTGGTAGCTCCATTAGATGAGATTAGAGCTTGATGATGATGGGAGCTTCGGTGTCGACGGGCAGGCAAAACGTCCCTGAGGATCAGCGATGAGAAGGCTACGAGGCCGAGTGCAGGCAGTGGAGTGGATCGGAGGGTCGTGCTCGGTTTTTTAACTTCGCAATGCAAACAGGACTCTGCCTCATGCCGAGAACGCATGTGGGCTCCTGTCGTGGGAGAAAACTAACAGGAACAAAAGCATCAGTCTCTAAGACAAACCTGTGATACCAGAGCGTAAAAATACATACCTGTGGATGCATCGTGATCAACAGCCCTCATTACACAGGTGTCGTCGGCGCTGAGAGTTTTGACAAGGAAAGTCTTCACCCGCAGGTGCTCGTCGAAGTCCAATGTACACTCGACATCCTCCGTCCATTGTTTCCCCGACTTGTTCCACTTCCATAGGATGCTCGCAGTGGCTACCACCCGCCCAGTCTCCGGCGAGGCATGTGTAGAGTGTGTGGTCATCCTGAGACGTGTGTAGTGCATCGATAGAAGATCAAAGTATGACCGGACGGCGTTAAGTCCGATGAGAGGAGTCAACGTCCAAGTTGGGTTTTCTTCTGTGTCCACGGAGTCCTCACCCTTCTGAGAGGGTGAGTGGTCTAGCACTGGGAGGTGTGTCGACGAAAAATGGGACAATAGGACATGGCAGGGTGTTCCAGGTGTGGCGAAGTCAGCGAAGAGAGACTCTGTCGCATTGACGAGCTGGTTGATCGATGGAGGGAAAGCAGTAGGAGCGGCCATTATCTGATGGGGGAAGCGAGGAAGAGCCTGAACGAACATGTAACTGCCGGAAAAGAGTTGGGAGAAGAGACGGGGGGTGGGGAACCTTCAGTCTGTGAGAGCTGGCAATGTTTATATACCAAATAATTCAATCAACGTCCAGCTCGGGGAACGGCCTCGGCATCGTTGTCGTCTCGGTCAGTTTAGCGCTTCTATTCATAACGACGAGATTTTATCGGTATAACGGTCATCGGTGTGAGCAAGTCCAGAGACCAAGGAAAGTGGCCTGGATGAGTTCGGGGGTGATCTGGAGTACTCTTAGAGAGCTCACACCAGGCGTGGAGAGCTAACAAAGCAGAGGAGGTGAAGGCAGAGGCACTAGCACAGAACGTGATTCAATCACCGAGTAGAATGATCCGCTTGATCCTTATTATGATCCGTCGGTTCACTTTATCTATGTTGCAAGATCAAATGCACCGCGTTACTTGCTCTTTCCCAGGTAGTCACCAGGCTTCAGCTAGTAGAATACAGCTCCCTATCTAAGGCTCATCATCTGTGGCGTGAGGTGAGGACATCAGGCTCACCTAGTTAACGATGATTTCGCACGTTCCATAGACTCTTTTAGACAATTTTGGGAGTCCTGTGTTATCATCGCATTTACGTTCAACTGTGATGGAAGCTCTCCTGCCAAAGTTACATGTAATACAGAACTACGCATACCCCGAAAGGAAGCCGGAATAAATCGACCACGGAGGCCCCTCAGTTCGCGGGCGGACGCGCGCTTTCCCAGTCCTGTGAAAGCGGTAGTGCCGATGATCGACTCTGGGGATCTGTTTCCTAGATACTCCCTCATGCAGACACGCAGAGGTTCGATTTAAGGGTATCCTTGGTGGTAGACAACCTAGCATCAAGTGCCGTTCACGAATGAAAAGATAGAATCAGAATGAGGCAAACGGCTTGGAGGGCATCCAGGGTATTACCGTAGTATTAGATGCTTCTTCTCTTCATGCCAAAGCAAGGCGCTTCATGGGTACGTATCGGCGCCTCCTTCGGATGTAGCGGTAGATATCAGCGTGTGAATGCAATTTCGTTGCGCCATGATATCGATGATCACAAAGATTGGGCGTACAGGGCTTCAGCACTGCACTCTATACCTGGAACGCATGGTAGCTCGTTCCACTTCATGATGGTGCACAAAGAGGCTCTTGTGGACAAGGGCTTCTCATCCTGATGCGCGAACAGAGGCCTACAAGTCCACGGAGGACGACGAGCTTATCAAATGAATTCTACAGTCTCTGCATAAGATGGAACCGTGCATGATGTTCAAGATCGGTGATTTCGTTCTTCCTAAGCATTTCTCAAGTTTATTCCATGGATATAAGGCTCCCTGCCCAACGGGAGCTGTCAGCTGCAAGCATGAAGCACAATAGGAGACTCAAAAAGCTCGGACGAAAAAGGATGAGGCAATACTTAGCCACACGGGCCTACAGCTTATTGCGGATGATGCAACTTTCGAATCAACGGCTCGGTCTTGACATTCCCAGAGTCTAGATCGTGGAGGGCAGAGATGTCCTTTGCGTAAAGTTGTGAACAGTCCAGAGAGGGCGTCAGGTTCCATCAGTGCTAGTTACATAGTTTTATGCGTCGCCGAGTGACCCTTTTTTGCCTCGTGTGAAACAGTGACGACAGGAGTGCTTACGATTTCTGAGTTTAATCCAAGAGATGAGGGTAAGCATAGGTCCGAAAAAGCTCAGAGACTGAATGGATGCCAGCGTCTGATACACTTTCTGCCTTACTTCTGAGTTTGAATACAGTAGTCCAGCTCGTGATGGAATATAAGAATAAACCTTTGTCAATTTCAATCCCAGTCTTGATACGATACAACTCATCAGGTTACTCACGAAAATCTGCCGTGAATCGACCGGTACTAGAACTACGTGCCGTCTCCAGTGCCGGCGCGTCGACGTTGATGTCTGAAAAGAAAGCCCTAGTTCATACCATGATGGTCCAGAGTCGTATACCTTCTTCCTGTCTACCCATAGAGTCGAGTAACCTAGGTCTGTCAGACCGCTGTATCATTTCAAACACGGCCGAACTCCCTGCGAAGGGCTTGCCTAAAATCAAACAAAGGGACGGAAAATAAACGGAATGAGTGTATATCCGACTAGGTCTGATGACAAGGGAGAGATGAAAGAGGTGGGGTTGGCAAAGGCCTTGTGCCCCTCACCTTTCTCTTCGCCGATGCGGTTGCACATGACGATTATACTTCTCCGAAGATCAAGTTCTCCGTCGGAAGAAGAAGCGCTGTCCGCAGTTCTGTCATTTCGTATAGGTTCGTCCTCGAGATGTTGGCGAGCCCACAACGGTCTGAGCCTATTAGCCCAATAATTTAGGGTATGATAATCCGCTTCCAGCTCTTCACCGCTAGACTCAGATCCCCCTGAGCCACTCGAATCCACGACGCCAGAGTCCAGCCAGGCATTGGCCATAACCAACACATCGGCCTCGTGCTCCAGACAATAATCGGCCAGTTCGAAAGGTCCATTTGTAATCGACCAAGAGTTTGGCGTCCAAACGTGTGTTCTTTTGCGGCAGATCGAAGAGATAGGGCCAGGAGGGGAAGGGGACGGGTGCTGTACAGACGGGTTGAGGTCCATACAGATCCCTAACGCGACACGGACATGACGAGGGCTCTTCAACCCGCTGTGGCGGTGGGTGTTGGAATGCCCTTGACTTGAGGAGACTGCTCCAGGGGCCGCCTCGGTCATTACTGTTGCGCCCTCGGTTGGGAAGCTATTGACGGATATGCTAGATGAAGATGACTCCTCGTCGCGTAGTTGGTTCCCAACCAGTAAGTCGAACGTAGCGAACCCGCTTCCCGGCACGGCCCAGGTGATGTCCGACTCGTATAAATTCGTTTTGCGGTAGTTGAGTACAAGGCGACCATCAGGAGAGCACACCATGACTGAGTTTGCACCCACGAGCCGCTCCTCATCGACCTCCACAGGGTCTAAGGACCCTAGTGATCAAGAAACACACGACGGTGGTATTCGTTAGCTTCGGTGTGGCGAGGAGACAGGGAACACCGAGTGCAGGGACCCTTTGAAACGTACCGTCGTTGCTCGGGCTGCCCGACATTGTCGTAACACCGGTATTCGCAGGGGCTCGTTCATCTAGGCTCTCCGGATAGCCGGCAACAACGTGACAATGTAACCTCTGTGCGAGCTCTCGGCAGAACAGCGACGTCGGTCCAGCACGAGGCGTCTCGAGATATGGAAGGATAGCGGATGGAGATGCGAAGTTATAGCCTTTGATCCACGAGACCGAGCCATGTGTGGGGATGAGGGAGTAAGATAAAGGGATCGAGATTAAGGAACAGGGTGGAGATTCAACATAGAAAGAGGGACACCTGGTTAGCGTTTTGCCTTGGGGGACGACAGAGCCTCTTTACCGGTGAAGGCCATCTCGGGGAAGCATATCAGGTCGACGGAGCCAGGTTCTAGCCTAGCGTAGAGAGGACGGGTTACTGGTGAGTCAAGAAATATTTGTAGCTAGATGTTGACTCGGGAACTCACTTCGAACATAGTTCCCTTGCTATCGAGGTATTCTCTTCCACATGTCCAATCTTCAATGGTATTTGAGCTCCGAGAGCAAAGCACAACTTTCGTTGCCTAGCAGAGTAGCTCAAGCTCTTACCTTAGAGTCGAATTGCACTACCGCAATTCTCAGAGGTACACGATCATCCGAACTTGCGTTTCGAAGCTTTTGGCCTGAACTTCGGACGCGGTCGGTCATCGTCATGTTACAGATCTGTCTGCTAAAAGGTCGCCGAAGAAAGCATAAGACTGAGGCTGGCCTGAAATTTCTAGGCCCTAGATGCCTAACTACAGCGTAGATAGATGATTGTCCGAGTAGCACCGTGTTCAGCGTTTGCAGGGTATGTGTTGAATGGATAAACCAAGAGATCGTGCTGGTCCTCAACGATGTTGCACACAGCCACATTTACTATGATCTCCTCCCGCTCCCATCATCACGAGCGCGTCTTTTGACGCGCTGAGGATCAAGGACTTCTTCAGCATTCTCTCTATATGGCATCTTCCACCATGTTAACTGTGCTTCTCATCTGAGATGTACTCTCGTTTGATCTCATGCCAAGGTTGTGGATAAACCTGATGTTACCTGTGCGCCACTATTGTTGTACTTGGATCTGGGGGACCAGTACACTAGATCGGTCAAACTCGGCACTGCATATCATACAACTCTTCTCAGGATGCACCTTTCGTGTTCGCGCGAAACATGCATTGATATCCATTGGACTATCACGGAATGCTAGCTGTATCTGTGTGAATGTGATGTGATGTTAAGCTTTTTGTGCTCCTAGGGTGGTGAACGTGCGTTGATGGCCCGATACGTTGGAACCCCACCCTACCTTGAGCATAAGATACCAGTACAGCTACCGATAAGTCAGCGCATATGTTGCTGCAGTTTCTGGATCTTGTCTAATCTAGGAAGCTTAACTTGACGACTCAACTTGGCGAATTCCTTCTACTCCCAGGGGTTTCATCTGCAGTGAAACAAAAATAAATATAACTACGTGATCAAAACATCGAAAGGAGCTCTGTGAATCGAAAATGTGGTGTGGACGAGGATGAAAATACGCCTAATGCATGTAAGGGGCTAACTATAGCTAGCGGAAGAATAGCGCAACTTTAGGAACCATTTTACTCTGGTTTTACGACTCGTTAGAGCCTTTTCTGGCGGTATATACACTGCGCTTCTAACTTAAGTTACTGGAAATTGTTATCGATGATGAATATTGGGATAGAGCAGGAGTTTATCGAATATCTGATGCACTCTTCGAATTCGCTCTCGAGGAACAGGGAGTGAAAGAGGGGCAGTGGCCGCGGCGAAGAGCGGCTAACCAAGTCCTTTTTGGGATCTAGAAATTTCACCCCCTTGCCTCATCCCGGCGTAGTGCCGCACTCGTTATCTCTACTTCTCCAGGTATCATGCCCGGAATCACCCAAAAACCATCCAAAAAGCGACCTGCACCTGCTCACAAAGGTCCTGCTCCCAAAAAACCTCATCTCGATAAGACCAAAAGCGATTCTTCATCACAGAAAAAACGGAGCAGACCTGTGACTCTGCCCGTGGTTCAAGAAGACGACGACGACGAAGAGGACGATGACGAAAACGACCCGTTTCCTATTGTTGAAGAGGACGACGACGACGATGCCGCTTTCGCTGAAGCTGACGAAGATGCGATGGAAGTAGACGAACCTTCCAAACCAGCCAAGGATCCGAACTCAGCAAGGGAGTCCCACAAAGCCCAGAAAGCTATCCATCAACAACGTCTAGCGCAGAAGCCAAACTCTGATCTGCTGGCACAGGCTAAGAAGGCTTGGTCTCTTGCACGGCGGAAGAACATCCCTGCTGCTGAGCGTCAGAAGGACATTAAGGCCTTGATGGATGTGATGCGGGGCAAGGTGAAGGAGATCGTGTTCAAGCATGATGCAAGCAGGATCGTGCAGACGGTAGTCAAGTACGGTGGACAGAAGGAGAGAGAAGAGGTTGTACTCGAACTGAAGGGGCGGTATCGAGAACTAGCGCAGAGCCGCTATTCCAAGGTAGAGTCATCTTTGAGATTCTAGTTTTTCGTCCCGTACTGACTGCACTCTTTTCGCCAGTTCCTCATCACAAAACTCATTCGTCTATGCCCAGCTCATCGAGCTTCCATTCTACTCGAATTTCAGGGACATGTTCGCCGCCTTCTGCTCCACAGAGAAGCTTCCTCTGTACTCGCTGACGCTTTCGAACTGTACGCAAACGCCTACGAACGCAGCATCCTTCTGCGAGATTTCTACGGGAAGGAAGCTTTGCTCTTCGCTAACCTTGATCAAGACAAGGAGAAGTCGAAGAAGGGCCTCAGTGGTGTCCTCGAGGAGCTGAGCGACGATGACGACGAGAAGAGGCGGAGAGTATTGAACGCCGTCAAGGACAACTTGGTTTCAATGTTCGTTTTCTTTTTTTCCTTGACTCAATCTAGCTTCTGACCTTCAACTCTCCTTAGATTCAACAACGAAGACAAGGGAGCTGTCACACATGCGGTCGTACACCATGCTCTTTGGGAATACCTATCTGCCCTGGATTCTCTGAAGGATGAGGCGGAGCGTGAGAAGCAGCGTAGGGAGATGTTCGAAACGTAAGGCTGGCTCCTCTTGGTTTTCAACCCCTTGTTGACGTGGCCCCCCTTACAGCTGTCAGGACCTCGTCGCGGAGCTCGTTCACACGAAAGACGGTAGTCGTGTCGTTCGGGAATTCCTAGCTCGTGGAACGGCCAAGGTATCTAGTTATGATCTACATTTCTTTTGCACTGGACTCACTCCTCACGTTGTACCCCAGGACCGGAAACAGATACTCAAGGTCTTGAAGCCTCACATAGAGCGAATGTGCACTGATGACGAGGCACAACTGGTTCTTTTTACCGCTCTCGACGTGATAGAGTGCGCTTCTTTCTACCGCCCCCTACTCGTCTCGTTCTAACCTGCTTATTTATTTTTTTCACCTTTCCCAGCGACACCAAGCTTCTCCACAAATCCCTGATATCCTCCATCACGACCCCAAGCACCCTCAAAACACTTTACAAATCTCCTCAAGGACGACGCTCTATCATGTACCTCATCCTCCCGCGCACCAAGAGGCACTTTACGCCTGCTCAGATACGGTGCATGAGTGAGACGGATCACGTTCGGGATCAAGCGGGGACGAGTAAGAAGGACAGCGGTGCTAGGGAGGCAGAAGTCCGAGTTGCTGCCAGTGAGGGTCTGATCTCATGGCTTGAGAGCGTCAAGGAGTCAGATAGTGAAGCGGTCAAGGATCCTGGAGGCTCCCTAGTCGTTGCTGAGATCATGTTGTTCGCTGAAGGAGGTTGGTGCCTCATTTTATATTTCTCGCTATGGAAAACAAGCTGAACCAATCTTTTCACTAGACAAAACCACCGCCATGTCCTCCCTCCTCTCCCTCCTGACGCCTTCCTCCTCTGACAGCCCCCACCCAATAACACTACCCCACGTCTCACGTCTCTACAAAACCCTTCTCCAGGGCGGTCACTTCAATCATCAAATTAAATCCATAGCACCCGCTCCTTCAGAGCGATGGAATCCTCAGGTCTTTGCGAAGATGTTCGTAGAGACTGTAGGGGAGAAGGGTGTCACCGGGATGTGTATACCTGATGACGACGCTGATGCGGAGAACGGGTTCGGAGGGGAAGGTTGCTTCGTTGTGGCGGAGCTGGTAGAGACGGTGGTTTGTGGACGAGGAGATGCTGCTTCGTGTGACGAGGCGACGAGGAAGATGTTGAAAGGCTGGTTTGGAGGTAGCGTGAAGAAGAAAATTGAACAAGGAGAGGCGAAGGGTAAGAAGGTTCTATCAGAGAAGCTAAAGCTGTTGTAATCGCTGTACATCCATTAATACGATTGGTTACGATATGTTTACATGCATATATTCCATAGCTCATAAGATAGCCTAGAGGAAAGACTCGTTATATACGCGATAGTCCCGGGATTGAAAAAGAGGAGAAACAGTAAGGATTAGGAAAAGTGGTCACCCAGATGCTCTATAACATCCTCAATCGTCTCCTCCAGCGATTCTAGCGCTGCCAGCGCGCAAGAAACGCACATACGTGTCGTGGCCACCCCTGACCCGCCTTCCAGCACCTGAGTTATCCGTCTGAGTCTACCTACGACATCCACCGCATCGCAACGTTCGACGGGTGGAGAACTGCAGGCTTGTGACCAGATTCTCATCCATTCGGCCTCGCAAGCACAGGGTTGGACACCATCTTCGAGAACCTGGCTAATGGAGGCATCTTGGCACCCCGGCTCGAACATCGGCGGGGAATCAGAAAGATGCTTCCAGAGACTCTGCAAAGAGACCCGCGCCGAGCTCTGGACGGCTCTTCGAAGCTCATGACGATCACTGGGCTGGTAAACATCTGAGGTCGATCCATCCTTACACGACTCGCGTCGTCTGTTCTTCCGCTCCTCGTAGACCAACTGACGATACATTATCGCCACGATTAGCTTCTTGATACCATAGTTCCTTGAGATGGATAAGAGGGATGGCGGAAGGGGGAAACGACGATCGCGGATGATTTGACTGTGAAGGTGATTGATAACAAAGTTGAGGGTCTCAAGACGATCAGATAGGATAGATACGGATATGATACGGGAGAAGAGAATGGGAGCGATGGATGAGGCAGTGTTATGGTGGGTGATGACGTTGTGGATGGCCGAGAGAGCCCAGGATTCGTACAGTTGGAAGTGGTACTTGTGGGTGATCTCCGCTAAATTAAGTAAACGCTCTATGGGTGGCAAGTTCTCTATGTCATGCAGCTGAAGTTCAAGAGGACTGGAGCTCGTTGAGAATGGCGAAGAAAGAGGAAGTGAGGAAGGAATGCTTACAGGGCGTTCAAGACCCATAGCAGTGCCCTAAACTGGTCCGCGGTGTCGTGGAGGACGATGGGATTGTCGTCGCTTGACCCTTCTGGTGAGTTGTCTTCGTGTACCGGTAGGCTGAACATGTTCCAGAATGCGGAGTCATCTCGCATAAGCAAGCTACTATCTACCTATAACGAAGAGGAAAAATGAGTCTCGGCTCATACAGAAGGAACACGTAGAACACACCTTGAAAAGGACGTTTTCCACTAGGAATACGCACTGTGACCCCCGACTGCGCTGATCATAATACACAGCATCACGCTCTGCGTGCTGGAGAGGAATGGGAGGTGGGGAGTCGACGTATACGGCCAATGGTCGAGGTCCGGGGGTGGGGCTTCCTGATTGACGTTTCAACCGTTTAGTAGGCTTAGGCGGGCAGTCGACGTCCGTATGAGGTAAGAGTGAACCGGTCTCTGGTGGCGAGAGGGAGTTATTCGAAATTGGCTGCAACACGCGTTTGTGCCGACGGTCTGGGATAGGGCTTAGACTCCTCCAGAACCCACGAAAATCAAGAGCTCGTGTGGATTTGCGCTCGCGCTCACTAGAGATGACGTGGGCTTGGTTTACGCGGAGTGGCATAGATAGGCGCAGTCGTAGAGGAGAGAGAGGAGAGTATACGGTGCCGTAGAGCTTGATACCTATATATCCGCTGCAGTGGCATTTGCCACGATGCAAACACCTGTTCTGCGATCGATGGTTATGAAGTTATAGCCGCCGCCTGATTTCTCTGTGTCCTTGATCGATTATATATGTCCAAGGCGGAGGAACCACTCAGAAGCAGCTAACTAAGCGATGAGATGAGCAGGATCCGCTACGTGGAGAGAGAAGATGGTTGGATACGCACAGAAAACATATGCTCCTTCCTCTCCAAGCGTGAGTTCCTGAAAACGTGTGGTACATGATTTCACTGCGCACAGGCCGACTGGGCCAGTGAGTTTACGGAGGTCGGCCGGTGAGAAGTACAACGATTCTCATAATAAACGGGATCCTATGGTCTGAGGTTCAGATCGTAGAGCCGAAACTACGACAAAACCTAGGTTTCAAGGCAGCTGGAATTTTGCTGTATGTGCGACAAAGAGGAGTATCTTGTAGTCGCAGATGTAGTCAGAATTGACAGTTGGATTTTGCATAAGAAATGGAAAGCACGAATGAATATTGAATATTGAAGTGCTGGTGGTGAAAAAGGAATAAGAGCTAGTGCTGTTTGGCGATGTTTGTCTGGACTGGTCCACGGCGATCATCCCTGGACCTGAATCTAGTCCACCGGACGGGCACCCTCACTGATGCTCGCTTGCACTGACGTTTTTCAACAGTCTACGCAGAGAACGTGGAAAGGTACCGAATCGGGATCTACCCGTCTTCCAAGTCAATGATACACGTACGAGATACCATGTACAGCCAATATTATACACTACTGTCCCTTCGTCCTGATAGCTGCAGAGTGATGCCTAACACTACCTATCGCTCTCTGAACATTATCTCGCCACAATGATTCATATGTGGGTGGTTCGGGTCTACCAAGAGACGACTGTGTCCCGCTCTCTGTCCAACTACCTGTCTGGCTCATCCCGTCCATGGTCCTAGGCATTCGATACAATCTTCGGTCCAAGTCCGTCATACTCTCGTTTGGATAGGAGACAGGAATAGGCCTGGGACCAGTACCCCAAACGCTCGAAAGATTTCGACTAGCTCTCCGTCGGCGCCAAAGAATAATTAATACAGTCAGGAGGATGCTCAGCACGGCGAGGGGAATGACCACGGCCATGACGATGACTGTAGTATTCGAGTTCGTCGAGGATGAAGGCTGTGAGGTCTGCGAAGGTCCGGTACTATTAGGCAGGACAAAAAGTTTTCAGACGCATCCAATGAGAACCGGTTTAATGTTAGACACTTACGTGGGGCTTGTAGATGATTCACTCGGGTCGGTTCCATCGTCACTCCTAGAAAGCAGGTTCTCTGAGCTAAACTTTTCCCGCAGTGAGAATAGAGAAAAGGGATGGCAGTTACATACGTATAGATGAGAGAATCAAAGATAAATAATGCCTCTGGTCCGCCCTGAGATCCAGCCTGAATTGTGAAATTATGTAGACTATCCTCGAGCGTGTCGTTGGCATAGATGGTGACGTTGTAGTTGTACCCATCATCTCCCACAGGTGGTGCGAGGCGCTGGTAGGATCCAACAAGGCTTCCATCCAAGAAAAAATAGTATTCCGCGTCAAGACGTTCTATACCAGGATGATCATTTCCTGGTATTATGGCTTGAGCGTAGATAGCATTCCCTAAGGATCGATACAATTCAGTTAGATGGCCGTGTATTCTCACCAACGTCGGTCCAAGAATACGTACCCGTGAACTGCAAGCTGACTGTGCTAACGGGCGCTGTACCTTTACGATTCGCCGTGGTATCATGGTATGTTTCCTAACATAAAGAATATTCCAGATGAGTTCGGCTCGAAAGAGAAGGCAGAATTTTGGATATACATTGAACAGTTCGTCAAAATGTTCCAGGACGACTGTGCAACCACCACAAAGGTGTTGTTGGTCGATGGGGTTCCAGCCACCCGTGTAAATCAGCAGCGGTGAGAAGTCGTCAACAGTCTCATTGACTAAGACAGCGTGCACGGAGAGTGTAGACCATAAGAGAGGCACAAAGAGGGGTAGGATCTTCAAGATAAAAGTGCAATAGAAAGCGTCCCACGAATATCGCATGAATTCGCTCAGGAGGGAGAGCCTGACCTAGCAGACTATGGGATCAAGGGGATGGTGGAGGCGATATGAAGGCACAACCGGGTGATTGAGAGCCTTCCACACCCTTATGAGACGCCTAACGGTTTCCAAAGAGCACCAGAGGAAAAAGATGATCAAGAACTTTGGGTTTGATGCTCAGCCTCGCGATCCGCTTGTCGGATACAATTAGTATGAGAGTGTCTCCTTGCTCAAATACAAGCAGCACAGAACTAGCGTGCGATTTCACCTACTAATAGGTGCGGAATAGTAGGAAGAAGTGGAAGAGATGACGGTAGCAGAACATGGTGAAGACGATATGTATGTCAGCGTAGAACGGCTTGACTCTGGCTATAGCAGGATGCAGTGATGCATTTCTGAACGGATCAAATTCTGATCCTCGGACACGCAGGTTATGGCTTCGCTGTGGCGAATTCGAGCCCGTTGAAACTCCTGCCTTGCTGAAAGAGCCGGGGAACTAGAAAATATCATTTCCCAGGAACACGTACGGGTACGGACTAGACACTACTACTACCCCTTCGTTCTGCCCGATTGATGCCCATCACCAATTGCAACGTCATCTCGCCAGAGGGACTCATACGGTGGTGGCTCACGTCTGGCATTGGACGAGGACGTCGCGGATGAATGCGCTCCCCATGCTCCGCTTATCCTCCAGTTTTCTGGCTGGTTCAACCCACTCACGGCCATCCCAGGTATCTGATGCTGTCCTCCGTCTACATCAGCCGTGCTTTCAGTACTGTAAGGTGTGGGGATACACACATCGTAGTCATTAATTGACTCGTCATCAGTGCCACCCGATCAGTCATTTAGTACTGATCATCAGGACGAACCGACGTCGGCCGACTCACCTATTAAAGCAGCTCCTCATCATGATCGGCTGATGGGGATCAGCCGATACTGATGACGAGTCAATGAATTCGGTCGGCTCATGCTCGAGACGAGCCAGCCATCCACTTACTAACCCTCTGGTGAATCTTAGCGTCGTTGTAGTAAGCATGAGCACAGGCTGGGTATTAAGTAATTTATCCCATTCTATGTATGTATCCAACGGCGTATGAAGAGTACCACAGTTATAGGAAATAAGGATAATAGGTGGCTCATCGTTTGCTCTAGGAGGTGTGGCCGGTGCAACCAATTGAGGAAGCTCAGATGTGCGGCCAGAAATGTGCGGCCGGGAGTGTGCGGCCGAGAACATGCGGCCGGGTCCCGATACATAGGCGGCTGGACACATGCAAAGCGGGCGCGAGCTATGCAGTTGAGGCGGCCGAAATATATTGTTAAACAGTCTAACTGCCCTACCTGATAATGCCACTTGCCTCGCCTCTATCTAACACCCTACAAGCTTTAATGCCATCCAGCCAGGAGCCCTAATGCACTATCATACCTTGTGAGAGGCCCACCAATCCTTTTGCACCATTGGGAGGTGATTATACTAGTCACATATAGGCCACATTCAGAATTAGGAGCCTGTGTGTGAGAAAGAGAATTAACAGATGGTCATACTGTGATATCATGGTAAACCCACTTTATATTACAGTACCTGACCCCAATCGACATTACTTGATACTGGCCCACCAGTATTCTCTATTTGTTCTGCTATTTTGAAAGATGACAAACCGTTCCATTAACTTGCACACTATGTTTTTCTCTGGCATTAGCACTGTTGAAGGAATTGATGGTCTGAGACCAATGGGTTCTAACACAATTCTCAGTTTGGTGCAAACAAAGGCTGAGAAACATGTACTGCTCAGGCCTGGGAAGAATAATCATTCCAAATGTTTGAAGGGTTCAACCCACAATGGTCGCTCTGTGGAGATCTCACACACAGGTTCCTAATTTTGATTGTGGCCTATATGTGACTAGTATAATCACCACTCAATGGTGCAAAAGGATTGGTGGGCTTCTCACAAGATATGATAGAGCATTAGGGCTGGATGTCATTAAGGCTTATAGAGTATTAGATAGAGGCGAGGCAAGTGGCTTTATCAGGTATGTAGGGCAGTTAGACTATTTCTTAACAATATATTTCGGCCGCCTCAATTGCATAGCTCGCGCCCGCTTTGCATGCGTCCGGCCGCCTATGTATCGGGACCCGGCCGCATGTTCTCGGCCGCACACTCCCGGCCGCACATTTCCGGCCGCACATCTGAGCTTCCTCAATTTGCTGCAGGTACCGGCCACTGCCTCCCAGAACAAACAATGAGCCACCGTAAATATCCTTATTCCCTGTAGCTGGGGTACCCTTCATATGCCGTTGGATACATACATAAAATGTGATAAATTACTTAATACCCAGCCTGCGCTCATGCCTACTACAACGATGCTAAGATCCACCAGAGGTTAGTAAGTGGATGGCTGGCTCGTCTCGAGCATGAGCCGACCGAATTCATTGACTCGTCATCAGTATCGGCTGATCCCCATCAGCCGATCATGATGAGGAGCTGCTTTAATAGGTGAGTCGGCCGACGTCGGTTCGTCCTGATGATCAGTACTAAATGACTGATCGGGTGGCACTGATGACGAGTCAATTAATGACTACGATGTGTGGGGGATAAGCCTGGGACCTGTTCTCCAGAGGCTAGATTGGCTTCTCCCAGAGTTCCTCCGACACCAGATGACGATGCATACGACGAGGATAAGCCAAAGCACGACAACAGGAATGACAACGGCCATGATGATGATAGAAGTGCGCGAGTTAGTGGCCGATGGAGAGTCATGAGTCTGTGTTGCTCCAGAAGGACCCTAGTAAGACATGAAAAGAAGACGGCTCCCTCTTAGATATTATTGACGACAAAGTTAATGGTGACACTTACACGGTGGTGGAGGATGATTCACTTGGACGCGTCCCATCGTCTCTCCTGGAGGTGGGAGCCAGTTAGTTTTTGATATAGCAATAGGAAAGAAACATGTACGCCACAGTGACGTACGTATATATGAGAGAATCAAACAGGAATAACGCCTCTGGTCCACCTCTACGTCCAGCCTGGATCGTGAAGTTGTGAACACCGTACTCCAGTGTATCGTTGGCATAGATCGTGGCATTATAGAGGTACCCGTCAATTGCATCCGGTGAGTTCGTTAGGTCTGGCGCAGGATGTTCGTAAGATCCGGCACTCGTTCCATCCAGGAAGAAGTAATACTCCGTGTCCAGACGTGATATACCAGGATGATCATTGCCTGGTATCACGGCCTGAGCATAGATGGCGCTCCCTAGGGGAATAAGACTTCGTCAGTATGATGGGAACACGGCTTAGAGTCCGTTCAAATGGAACTCGATCCATAAACAGGGTCGGATGTACCGTCAAAGTGGAAGCTAAGAGTGCTCACTGGGACCCCCTTGCGGTTGCCTGTGGTATCATGGTATGTGCCCTGTCAAAGACAAAATCCTACGTTATTCGACTTCCATCGTGATGGTGATCCAGTTGTTCACATACATGAAATAATTCCTCGTAGTTCAAGACAACTGTACAACCGGCGCAAGGTGCGCTCTCGTTCACAGGCCTCCAATATTGAGAATAGGTGATCAGTGGAGACTCGTCATCAACAGTTTCATTGACCAAGATGGACTTTACGAAAGGCATAAATATCAAGAGAGAGACGCAGAGAAGCGTGGGAGACGGAGAGACGATGAACGATGGCCACTGAGCTCGCATGAAGAAGAATACCAGGGCACGACGGGAGGAAGGGATCGAAACTGACGGCCTGAGAGCGGAAATGGATGTACAGGTATCTTCTTCACCCTTATATACCTTTATGAGACGCACAAGTGCTCCGGAAGAGCCTCAGAGGAGAAGGACCATCAACGAACTCTGAGTTTGAAGCTCAGCCTTGCAATAGGCGTCTAGAATCATAGTCTTTGGATACTTTCGCCCTTTGAGTAATGAAATGACATGCAAATGATGTCGTACGTCCTGAGGTGCAGATAAATCAGAAGAAGCGACAAGGAGCATGAGAGTAGAGCATAGTGAAGACTACTATGCGTTGCTGTCGGTGTGGCGGGTACTCTATCGGCTGTAGTATGGGAGCAGGACTCAAGAGGCGGCGAAAGCATCATGATCAAAAGTCTATCAAATTTCAAGTTCTGGTCCTCTTCTGGTCGGTCACAGAAATTCCTAACTTGCTCTCTGCTGCCCTCTCGACGGTTATACGACGCGTCTGGGCCATTTACAAGAAGGATGATTCGTAACTGTAACGTACTATCAACCCGAACCCGAGAGAAGCACGATGAGCAAATTCAATGCAGCGCCGAAGCCCCTTGGAGTCAAAGACCCGTCACTTAGCATTACATGCATGTGGCTCTCCAACCCGATCATTTATGTAAGTTAGTTCTCCCCATGAAATCCGGTGCATTCTGGAGTGAAGATAGCTCTGAGATACAGAGCATAGAGCTTGAAGTGAATCCAAGCCTAATCATACCTCATACTTCCTATGAGCAAAGTGGATACGTGCCAGTGGTGATCCAGGCGAATACAACTAATACAGTACAACAATATTAGGATATTATCTGTTCCTCCGAGGTTTTCTCATTGCTGGAAGCGGCGGGTCGACGCAATGGGCTACGAGCGACCAATCCCTCTTCGTCTTCTCCCACTTCCGTGTGATAGGCAGGCGGGGCAGTTCCTCCGGTCTCTGAGAGAGGTGCCGAAAACAAGTCCCATGTCCCGCTATCCGTTCGGGTCTCTGTTTGACTCTCTTGATACATAGGTAGAGTACTAGGGTGCACGCCCCAGACACGGAAAAGAGAGCGTGATGTGCCGCGACGCCGATTATAGACGATGATGCATATCCCCAAGATGAGAGATAGGGCAATGATGGGGATGACCACAGCGAGTACGATCGTCTTTGTCCTGGTATCGCTCTGATCGCCGGGCTGCGTTTGAGTTGGAGCAGGGAGACTACCGAGAAACTTCAGCGCTGAACTCGTAGGCGTGTTTTGTAGAAAGCTAATACGTACGACGTAGAACTTGAGGGTAGCGTCCCATCATCCTGCCTTGTGAAATGTGTTGATGATCAGCGCTAGCCCAGAGCGAAGGTATTCCAGGAGTTGGAGGTACGTACGAGTAAATGAACGAGTCGATTAGGATCAGTGACTCTGGTCCTTTCGGGCGTCCAGCGCGAACAGTGAAGTGGTGCAACCCATGCACGAGTGAGTCGTTGCCATAGATGGTGACATTGTAGAGGAATCCATTATTACTACCCGGTGTGTTTGACAAGTCAGGGGCTGGATGCTGGTAAGACCCCACTAGCTGTCCGTCTAGGAAGAAATAATATTCGGAATCGAGCTGTAGTATGCCGGGGTGATCATTCCCTGGTATCACAGCTTGAGCGTAGATAGCACTTCCTAGAAGAGCGATCAGTTTCGCCTTCATGACTTTTCATCCACTCCTTCCAAGACTGATTCTCACCGGTGAATTGTAAGCTCACTGATTTCTGTTCATCTGAACCTTGGCGGTTTGCCGTGGTATCGTGGTAAGTCCCCTATTTGACAGTGAAGCCACGTTAGTCACTTCACGATTTGGGCGGACTAGACTCCGCTCATGATCAGTCTATAGATACATACGTTTTCCAACAGTTCAGGTCTCAATGACACAAGACAGCCTTCGCAAGGGTGTTCTGGGTCAACTGCCACCCAATCACTGGCAGTTGGGAGGTAATCCACAAGAGGATCATCATCGTCGACTGTTTGGTTCACCAATATTCCTTGGACAGAAGGCAATAAAGCCAAAACGAGCGTGATGAGCCCCCATAGTGTGGTGAAAGAAGTACGATGAAGCGACCAGCACTTCGTTAGCCTGGACATAGTTAACTTTCAGATAGTGTGCAAGATAAGGTAAGAGCAGTAGCACTAGAGGCGGGAAGATGAACGAACCTTTGAGAGGGAAAGGGAGGAGATATGTACTCGTGTGAGGATGATTGGATCATGTAGTTGCCAAAAGGCGGTCCATAGCAAAGAGAGCTGGTTTTGAATTGATCTTCAGTCTGCACAGGGAAACCGCGTTTGGGTTTCATCATTGCTGAATGAGGGCAAGGAGTAGTACTGAGATAATCGGGCTGCCTGATTGCGCCTCGGGGACCAGGTGTAACCACGCTTGTGGCGGTTCGCGGTTTCCTTGATCAGCACTGGCAGCTTTGAGCTTCCTCGTCTACTATTCGCTAGTAAATCGGTCTAACCTATCTCCAACCTCAAAGCAGACCCTCCGGTCGGCTGAGCGAGCTCCAAACGTGCATAAAGGGACCAGAGATGCATAAAACTACAGATTCGTGTCTACCGACCCTGCGTTCTGCGGAACTTAGCTGGGAGGCGTGCTTGGTTTTGGGCGACAAACTCCCTAGTACTAGCTGAAGCTTTCCATCGGGGATCGTAAGGAGGCGGGGCAGGTTCTCCTCTATCAGACGGCCCTGCTGAGAAGAAAGATCTGATCGTTCCAGTGCGTGTCAGGCTCCTCCAACGGTTCACTCTGGCACCGCTGGATTGAAAGTACCCTTCGTCCTGGGAGAGCTCGGGATGCCCCTCATGGCCGAACCTATTCAACTGAGAGCGTAAAGAAGCTCTACGGCGGCGATAGATGAGGATGCATATGACCAGACCGAGGGAAAGGACAACGAGAGGAATGACAACGGCAACAATGATGGTGCGTGTGTTAGGTGAGCTAGCAACTTTGGGTGTGGGAGAAGATGTTGGTTTCGATAGATCTGTTGTACTTGAGGGGCTAAGGATACAGCCTTTAGTTAGATGTGCTTCCATCAATACAGATTTTATCTCACACTGATACAAGTGACGACAACTCAGTGGGAGCAGGGGTACCATCTTCATGCCTGAGAAAACGACCCCGCCCACTGTGAGAAGCGGTTGACAAGGAGGATGTAGACACGTACGAGTATACAAACGAGTCTAGTAGCATAATTGCCTCTGGTCCTCCCGTTTTCCCGACTTGCATTGTGATATTATGAAGCCCTTGTTTGAGTGAGAGGTTTTGGTAGAGGGTTTCGTTGAAAATGTATCCATCTGCCCTCGGCGCACTAGGGGGATTGATACGCTGGAATGTGCCTACACTCTCGCCGTCCAGGATGAAGTTACATTCGATACTGATTTCATGAATGCGTGGAAACTCGTTTCCTGGGATGATACCGAAAACGTGTATGGAACTTCCTGTTCAACGATATCCTGAGTGACACCGTGGCATTGAGAACCGCTCACTAATACTTACCATTGAACTCCAGGCTAACCGAACTGACCACCTCATCGACTTGAGGGTTCACCCTAGAGATGTGGTACGTGCCCTATACAACACAAACATTAAGGGAAACGTCCATGAAGTTGAACATCGTATCGCACCTTAGCTAGCCTATTTTGATCAAGTGGGACGCATCCGTCACAAGGATTAGAAGGGTCTCCTGAGACCCAGTTTGGGGAATAACGTAGAGAAGGAGATGAATCATCGACCATCTCATTTACCAAGACTGGTTGAACCGGGCACGGAAGGATGAGCAGAATTAGGAAGAAGCCTGTTCCTGTAGAAATGAATCGTCCACGTCGGGACAACCAACATCCGCTGTGTGGCATGACGTCGAAATGGAGCAGTGAGAAAGAACTGAATCTTTCTAAGCAGTAGCGGCGGAGAGCTAGGGTGGATAGCGAAGAGTGGTATGAGAAGAGTAAAAGAAACCATCTGAATCAAACTTTGTGGTGGGCACAGAAACCAGGAGATGGGGCTGCGCGGCAATTTGGAGAAATCATCATGGCTCGAAAGATCTCTTCATTCACTTCGAGAAACTGAAGCAGCCACGGCTGCGAAGAAACTGAAAATCTTAGCCAATACTGATATTCCCCTCGGCGATGCTTTCTCCCTGTGTGAATAAGCTTAAAATGAACTGGTTTCAGCGGCGAAAAGCCACGCACTAACAGTCCGAGTACACTGGAAGCTAGGCTGATCCGACGAAGCAAGGTAGTGGTCAACAATAGTTCCAAGAAAAGTGCATCCATTTGGAAGAGAAAAGCAGTGAAGTGATAATATATCCACCCGTCTGAGAAATCCCATGAGTGGAAGAGAGAAAGCTGGAAGACCTGTCGTTGGTACCAGTCCATTGCAATCAGAGGGACCGTGGGACCGACTCTGAGTCCTACGTGGCGTGACCTACTCAGTCATGTGATCTCACCCCCTTGATTCCTCACTGCCATGTCTGAACGTAAAGGTACGAATTGCTACTTTTCCTTGTCTTTCACAGTTGAGAAACTCATATATCATGGTCATATCTAGTCCTAAACAAGTACTTCCCGCCGGACTTTGATCCATCCCTTATTCCGAGGCGACGTGGGCCGAAGAACTCACAACAAGTGGTTCGTCTCATGGCCCCGTTTTCTATGTACGCCGCCCTTGTCTTTACTTAGACGGGCTACCTTTGCTAACATATCTTGTACTCTATAGGCGGTGTAATACCTGCGGCGAATATATCTACAAGGGGAAGAAGTTCAATGCCCGGAAAGAGACTGTCGAAGGCGAAGATTATTATGGCATCAAGATATTTAGATTCTATATCAAATGGTGCGTCTTCTCTCGTCAAAGTATTTTGATATTCCTTGCTAATACCCTTTGCGATTTAGTACCTTATGTTCCGCTGAGATTACCTTCAAGACGGATCCCATGAATACGGATTACGCCGCCGAGCATGGTGCTTCCAGGAACTTCGAACCATGGCGAGAAGAGGCTGCAGCCGAAGAGGTGGACCGTTTAGCGAAACTTGAAGCCGAGGAGAACGATCCTATGAAAGTGCTAGAGAACCGAACGCAAGACTCAAAGCGGGAGATGGATATACTGGATGCGCTGCAAGACATCCGAGCGAGGAACGCTAGGAACGAGAGGGTGGGTAATGCCGCGGCAGGTGGGAGTGGAGAGGGCGAGAACGATATCTGGGAGAGGGTTAAGAAGCGGAGAGAGATGGAGGAGCTGGAGGAGGAAGACGAGGAGGCGAGGAAGAAGAGAGAGGAAGAAGAGGAAGATGAGCGTCTGGTCAGAGAGGTGTTCAGCAAGGTCGCCGCTCCTGCCTCTTCTTCAGAGCCAGTGGCAGCAGCTTCTAATCCGGACGACGTTTCCGACGAAACACCCAAGCTGACGACGGTGAAGCGGAAAGCAGCAGCTGCACAACCGGATCTTGAAAGTTTGTTAGGGGACTCGACCAAGGCTCTTATCGCCTCGCACGCCTCCTCGCTTTCCTCCTCTTCCTCTTCAACTGCTCCCATAGCTAAGAAGAGGAAAGTCGACGGTAAAAATTCTCTTGGAATTAAGCTGGTGAAGAAGGGGAAGGGCAAAGCAATCACCGCTTGATGTACTATCTTTACTCGTTTACCTCTGTATGTCCATGTATCCTTATCGCACCTAGCGCTTCTCTTACAGTGCCAATGTATTGAGCTTTACCTCATCATCTGAAGGTCGAGTCAGGATCCAGTGATATTTCAAACGGACGGAATTCCGGGCGTCCTCTGCGTGATTCCCCACATTCCTTCTTTCTCTCCACAACCATGGCTTCAAGCCTTAGACTCGAAAGCGCGGGGAATAGAGCAGAAAACATCGAACTAGCTGTTCGAAACCCGTTTGCAGAGTCGTCTTCGGCTCTCGGCAATGCTGAGGTACCATTAGACGACGTCGACGATGGGTCAAGTATCAAGACTCAGGCAGCAGCTTCTCAAGACCCTGAAGAACTGGTAGCAAGACTAGACGCCCTTCCTGATACTGCCAACGCGTCTTCGCTGGCTCCAGTCGACCATGGATTCGGTGCATGGTCCTTCGTAAGTATTTACTCATCCAAAGAATACGATGTTTTGCTGAAACCTAGTCGCTTCTCAGCTCGCCGCGGCGTTCTTTGTAGAAGCGATGGTTTGGGGTTTTCCCCACTCCTTCGGTGTGTTCCTGGAGGCCTACCTGCAGGACCCTGGCTATGGTCCACAAAAGAACGCTAGCGTCATTCTCCCGCTGATTGGACCGTTGTCCTCTGGGATCATGTACTTCTCTGGTAGGCTATCTCCCTCATGTACTGGAGCGGCCTGATTTGATGTCGTCTGTTCAAGGTGTAATTATCCAGCCGCCTTTAGCACGATTCCCGCAACATAGGAGAACGGCGATATTTGGAGGTGCCTTGATCTGTTTTGCCAGTCTATTCGGAGCTAGTTATGCTTCTGAGGTATGGATCATTATAGCTTTATTGGTTGAGGCTCATCAGTCTGCCGGTAGATCACGACTCTGGTTATCCTACAGGGTGTACTTTACGCCGTTGGAGGATGTGAGTACTATTCTCTCCAATGGAAGGCTAATTTTCCCTGACCCATTTCTCGATAGCAATGCTCTACGCACCGTGTATCTCATATATGTCTGAATGGTTCGTAAAGCGCAGGGGTCTCGCCAACGGCGTCATCTTCTCTGGTACGCATTTCCTTTCTGACCAAATAATGCTGGTTCAACTGACAGCATACTCTCAGGTGCTGCGGTCGGCGGAACCATATTTCCTATCGTCATCTCGCATCTACTCAAAACGCACACCGTCTCAAAGACCCTCCAGATCCTAGCCATAGTGATAGGATGCATCCTCCTTCCGTTCCTCCCTTTTATCAAAGGAAGACTGCCACCGATTCGTGTGGTGGGCCCGGGAACGAGGGCGGATCGTACCTCATGGATGAAGGACAGGCTGTTTTGGATCGTTATGAGCGCGAACACTTTGCAAGCCTTCGGGCATTTTGTACCTATGCTCTGGCTGCCCAGTAAGATCCTCCAAGGTTTCTTCACCTATTCTTCAGTAGCTGACCATGAGCAATAGCTTTTGCGACCGATCTGAACGTCAGCGCGACCAAAGCCTCCATCGTTCTATCCTTGCTGAACGGTATATCCTTAAGCCTCTTTCCTCTCATCTATTCATGCATTGACCAATTGATATCACTCAGGTGCCATGTGTATCGGCCAAACTGCGATGGGCATCCTCTCAGACTCATTCGACCCCTGGATGTTAGCCCTGTCCAGTCTCGTCGTCACCTCCTTCTCCGCGTTTGTGCTCTGGGGTGTTCTCTCATACACTTACGCGGGATTACTGGTGTTTGGGTTGACCTACGGTATCCTGGCGGGTGGTTGGTCCAGTCTCTGGACTGGGTTCGTCAGACCGGTAGCGAGTGCGAATTTTCTATCTCTAATTTGGATTCTGCTATTGTTTACTGATCGCTTCTCGTCACCTCAGAGGATGACCACTTGCTGACTACCTCACTCTTGAGCTATCTCCTCTGCTCACGGGGAATAGGCAACATCGTATCGACACAGATCTCAACCCGCCTTGTATCCGGAAACTCGACCGCTCTTAACAGTAGTGACTTCAATCATAGCGGATACGCTCATGGGATAAGACTAGGCTTTGAAGTAGGAGAAGGAAGATTCCAGAACGTCATTCTTTACGTTGGTTCGTGTTTCGCCGGAGCAGCGGTGATAGCTATTGTTGGGTGGTCTATGGAGAAATGGAGAGCAGGAAGAGAGTCGAGTAACGGAAATAGTGGATGATCTAGATAGGGCCCTGGCTTATAGATGACGCCCGCCGCGGGGGAGCAGTTTCTCCCCCACGGCGAAGTAACGGGACCGAAACACTAACACCTATGTTTTACTTCCGTTCTAAAAACCTTCATCCTCCAACAAAAATGTAACGACCCGAAACTTTTCTGAACGAGTTTCGTCCACTCAATATCCTATTGTGCTCTCTCTTCAGCTAGGAGAACTTGCCAGGGGAGTAAACTTGAGCCGTAGTTGTTCATTCTATGACTGGGAATTGCAGCCTAGCAGCGCTAGCTCCTCGAAGCTCTACCGACAACTAATCTAGCGATGTCTCGTACTCTGTGATTTTCTGAGGCCCTTTTTTTGATTCCGAGTATACTCGATCTCCCGGAACCTCCGAGCAGAGCCGTTGTTCGGCCCAAATCCCAATTCTCCTCGAATTCCTTCGCTGTACTAACTTGTTTCGATTCCGCCCGGCCCCAGTTATTGTGTAATGCACACTTTTGGTCGTGAGCAAGTCTTGTATGTACATCCGCTAGGTTGATGATCTTTGCTTAACGCCTACCTGCAGTATTTTTCGTTGACGTCGGGCACTAGGAGTCGGGAGACAAGTCTCACGAGAGCCACGTTCTCGGGAGCAGTACGGACGCTTCCCCCTTAGAACGTGTCCTCAGCTGACTTCCAGAGTCATTGTCGATTCTACTCCACCGATAGACCCCCTAGGGCTCGTCAATATTTGTACCTCGAGGTTCGGATGTCCCAGACCTTTTGATTCTTGCCCCCTTCGCTCACCATCGAAATCGTCCAAAAGCGAATACATTGCTTAAGCTTGTATTACCTTATCCTCAACACTTCGGGCCAGTCTATCCATGAATGCTTCCTCTCCAGATGCCGGTCATAATGGTACCACTGGAGGGGCTGATCAAGCTTTCTATAACAGCCATCTTGGCCCGTATCTGTGCGGGTTGACGTTTCAGGTGTTTATGATGGGTGTTTTCAGTGGGTTTACCTCGGTTCCGTTTTCCTTTTGCCGTCACTAACGCTTCCCATATCCGTCCTGCTCGACAGCGCTACAGACGTGGAATTATTATGAGGTTCGTATTTCAACTCTTCTTCAGCCGCTATGAAATGGGTTACCTAAAACTTCCTATGCAGACTTTTCCTAAAGACCCACGACGGCTGAAAGCGTTCGTCGCTGTGCTCTTCATCATGGGGGCCATCCAATCTGGCTTATTCTTGTAAGTATCCTTAGGCACATCTCGCTTTTCCAAAAGTAATAAATCTAATTCTTCGTCTAGCTCGATGATGTATACAGAATTCGTCTCGCATTACGGACGGATAGAGGCATGGGACCAGTATAGCTGGAGATTCTTGTAAGGCTCCTTCAAGTTCGTGTCTATCCCTTTCACGACTCTAATGTTCGGTTTCCGTCTCGTCAGTCTTGAAGTTGGGTGGACGGTGCGTGCTTTGTTTCTCTTTCATATATCCAATTCGGCATTGGACTGATAATCTATATGTTTTATAGGTAACGATATCAAGCCTCGCCCAGTCCTTCTTTCTCCAGCGCTGTTACCACGTAACCAAATCTCGTATCATCCTTTTCATTGGCACTTGCGGTATCCTTGCCTCTTTTGGCGTCGGATGGGCGGCGGCTAATAATATCAGAGACAGGAAATCCTACAGGTAATGTGCCTTCTACGTCCATGAGGCCATAACTCACTCGCAACATTTCCCCTGTGGTATAGTGCTCTCGCCTCTAAGCATGTGTGTAGATTTCCTTCGAGAGGAACGGCGTGGCTCATCATGTAGGTTATCTTCCCTGCCGAAACTGCTTTCTCTATCGCTTACTATTTATTTTAGTGCTGCTCGTACGTATATTTCTTTGAGGATAGCTCATAGAGCGCACCGATCTGACGTATTGCAACTGCCTCTCTCAACTCTAGTCACCGACTTGTTCATATCAGTAATTCTGGTACGATATCTACGAAGTCTTCTTCTACTTAACGAGGAGGCTCACACTGCGGTCTCCTATAACAGATCGTGTATCTCCGTCGAATGACGTCTGCGTTCAAATCGTGAGTAAAAACGATACCCCTTTCTCCTTTCTTTGTATGATATTGACCTCACTCTTCAGAACGGTACGGCCCACTACTTGATACCGTCTTGATTCAAGGTACTAATATCGGTGTTCCGAATTCTCTAGAAACGAGTGAGTAATATCTGGAGAGTTAACTGTCCCACTTTAACTCGCTTACCTCTTGAATTATTTAGATACTACGGCAGATGATCTGGCTGGCTTTTGAGACCGCCGCACTGACATCTCTAGTGGCCATCGCCAATGCAATAACTTGGCTGGTATATGGCAGCGAAAACACCGTCCATATGTTCTGTGAGTCCTCACTTCTACTCAGCTCTATATAGCAAGAGATCCTAATATTCTCCCTGACGTTGTCAGTTCAGTTCATCATCGGGAAGATGTACACGCATTCAGTTATGGTGACTCTACTGGCTAGACGGGTGAGGACATCTTTTGAACCCTCCTTTAACGGTTGTCACCTTTTTTGATGGCTATGTATTTTTGTTTGCAGAGAGTATGGCGCGAGAGCTCGAGTACGATGACTGGAGAACGCCTCGGGTCCATAGGTAATAGACCTACACCGGTTCGTACCCTCTACAACCCAACTTCGGGTTGTCCTCCTCTCCACCACATCTATCAGCTCACACTTCGTCAATCATTTCTAGTCTGTCCACTCTACTCAAATTACACGGGCCATGACCCTTAACAGCATCCACAAACCCGTAAGCATCATCCTCCCATATCCTCGTGCTCATCTCACCTCCCTCATTCTCACCCTATGGGTTTCACAGCAAACCGATCTATACACCCCCGAACCAGCCTACTCGCCTCATCGTCGCCGTCGACTCCGCGATTCTCGCCTGAACCAGCTGGATTGCGGGTTTGGACTCGCTTTTGGACGAGGTCAGGAGGAAGACCTTGAGTCGAGGCTAGTCCTCCCGAGGCGCGGTAATAGTAGTACCTCTGCGTCCGCACGTACGGCTGGTTCACCGACGATACCGACCCCGACGATGGGCGAGAGCAGCGAGCCTGCCACGCCTTCGGAAGACGACTTGGAGCTCGATGGTGTGGATGGGCACCAAACAACTTCGGCTCATCCGGGGCGTGGTGAGATCGACGTCGACGGGGATAAGGACGATGAGAGGTGTGGGCCAAATGTAAGATATCCAAGAGTAAAGATAGATCCCAGTCCAGTTTGATACACCTGGGTTTATTCTATATCTGCGGACATAATATGTGTATAGTAGTTCTAAGAAAGACAAATGTATTGTTTGTATCGCTATCTTGCTTTTGCTCCGATATTGTCAGTGTAGGCGATTTGAAGTCGTTGAGCTCGAACGGGTCACTGGTAACATCGCCAGTGTGAGATAACTTGGAAGGACGGCGTTAGCTGTTGTTGTTCGTCCCACTCTACACAGCCTTAGCTAGCAAACCGCATCGAACTTATCACTAGCATCACACTCAAGACTCAGAATCTGACCGCTCAAAACTAGTTATGTAAAAGCGGTCCAAACCGCTCCCCACTGACAAACAACGCTCATCCACTCCCAGAGGATCATCAACTTCCAAAACGCAACAATCCAGGACTCTCGACGAAACAACGTTCACATCTCCATGCCACAACACACGAGGTAGACAGATGATACGAGATATATATTTTCAACGTTCCAAAGCCAGACATGGGGAGAAAAATCCTGCCTAACGCAGGTTTTACTGTAGTAGCGAGATACTAGTTCCTAATATATGAAGTTTCGATAACACCGTCCGTTTCGACGGCGAGTCAAGGGGATAGGGGGAGTTTGATTTGGGAATGAAGAAAAAGGGGCAAGTGGGATAAAGCGAACGTTGAAAGAGAAAGAAAGAGACAAGCAGACTTTGACGGATAGCTGGGACTGGGGGAGTTGGAACCCCACGATGTACATGGAGATAGCTAGATAAGGGGGGTTTTACGACGATACTCCGATTCAAGTGGTTGAAGAACAAGGACAGACCGTTGAGACGATGGAAGGAGGGAGTATCGAAGGTCGCTTGGATAGACGACGGACAGACGAGAGATAGAGAGAAGAAAATGAGAAAAGAGAAAAAACAAACGATTAAGAGAAGGACGAGGAAAACTGGGGAAGGACGGGATCACTCTGGGAAAGCAGGAGCTTCGATACCCTGAGCTTGTAGCATAGCCTGCAACGTCTGGGCCCTTGTCTTCCACGTATCCCTCTCCTCGGTCAAGGCAGCGAGCTTGTTCTCCAGCTCCTGCTGATACTCCAACTTGCGCTTCCGCGACTTGCGAGCAGCCAAGGTGTTCTGCTTCCGCTTCCATTCGATCTGCTCCTTCTGAGTAGCGTTGGGTGGGAGAGGAGGAAGATCGTCCTCATCAACCTCGGGGGCGTCAGGGCCAAACGCCTGGGCGCGTTGACGCTTCCTGAACAGGGCAGGAACTTCCTTGCGGGAGGTAGCAGAGGGAAGGACGTAGTTACGCTTTTGGATAGGGGCTTCGATGGGAAGGAGAGACTGTGGTGTTACACCCTTGCGGGTACCTGTAGCATTGCTCCTGCGACGAGGAAGAGGAACGACGTCTCGGGCAGGAGAGAGCTCAGGGGTAGAGGTGGCTGGAGAAGCAGTGGGGATGACAGCCTGTGTGGTCTGGGCTGGAAGCGGGGGAAGAGTCTGGTAAAGAGGAGTAGGTGGAGTGAAAGTGCTTAAATCTGGAGGGAATGGGACGAGAGGAAGTGCCGGTGCTGGCTTTTCAGCGACTTCGAAATCTAGGGACATGTCGCCGAACAATGGACCGTTGGCAAACGTGTCATCAGTCTGCAGGTAATCGATGAGAGGACTGGTCATCATGTCGCTGTCCTCGAACAAGGGAGTGTTCAAGAACTCGTCCAATGGGGTATCGAACGGGGACGTCATGAAGTCATCAGCCATAGAGAAGGCTGGAGAGGTATATGGAGTCGATGCCGTGGGAGCTTGGGTAGGAGCACCAACAGCTGGAAAAGGTTTAAGATACAGTTGGACTACACAGATGAGAATCTGGAATTTACCTCGTAACACGGCTTCGATGGACTCCATGGACACGGCGGGCTCAGGCCCGTCGGCCGTAACAGTGGATTCGGGTTTGTTCGCCAGCATGTTCAAATAATTGGAGCTGAGGGTTTTGAAATCAAATGGATCGACAGATGCTGGTCGGGTACTACGAGATACGGGTTGAGGTGGACGAGGCAGGAAGGTGGGTAGCCGGAAGGCGGTACGCAAATCATGGTCGGTAAGATAAACTGGATGGGAGTCCTTAGGACTGGATATTGACGCAACTAACGCATGGTTAGAAGTAGAGTGCTGAGAGAAAACCTTGGACGGGCTTTCGCTTGAATGGGAAGATAAGACATGTTGATGGGTTGACTGTAAATTCGATGGAGGTCGGGCGTGGGTTCTTAGAGGTCCTTGGTGAACATCTTGACTGTGAAGATTATTCTTGTTGTACGAGAGGGAAATTGCGGGGTCGGGGGTGGGTAGGGGGAGAGTTGGTTGCTTCGGCAACAAGGAGGGCTGCCGAGTGAGTCTGCGTGACGGACCAGGTATTAGTTCATGTTCTGAAAATACGATACACGCTTCACACGGCGATGAAGCACCGTAACGACTCTGCTCGAGGTAGTGGACCGAATGTCCATGATTAGAATCCCTTGAGGACCATTTATGCGATGAAAGCGGCACAGCGGTGCATAGTGCATGGGGTGAAGATGGCATTATCATAGATAGTATGGCCAACAGATGCGAACAAAGAAATACAGAAGATCGTCGCAATGGACGTCGAGCAGAGACGATAGATTCGAGTGTTGGTTGGAGAAGTTACTCACACGGACTACGGGGGACGACTAGCTGAGCTAGAGAGCGCAGAGAACAGCGAGGGGACTGTTCAGTGCGCTGGGGAGATGACGGTCAGAAGGGAAAACGATGAAACGAGGCGCCAAACAAGTCAATTTTATATATGTGAACTACGAACAACTTTCAAACTCAGAACCGCCCGCCGTCATTATGCCGAAATTACCTCCTAGGCGCCCGTTCCTCTGCTTTCCCGACTTCATAGCGACCTCTGTACCTCCCTATGTATGTTCTCGTGTATATTTCGACCCTCTTAGAACCTCTAGATATTCAAGACGTGTAGGACCCTTCCTCTAATCTTCTCCAAGAGTGAGCTCGACGAGCAAGAGAATCTGGAGTGTTCGAGTCAGAACGGTTCCGGTGCTAGCACGCGGCTATAAACTCCATCAACGGACGAACTGCCTCTCAACACCGACGCAACAATCCCGTGTTCGCAATTTCTCACGTACCTCAATCAACAAACTCAATACCTCGTTGCAGAAGATGCTGTGTTATCCTAGGAACCCAACAGCAAGATACAGAACTGCTGTAGAGCATGCTGTCGAAGCCTTCAAAAGTATCCAGAGCAACCCTTGGTTAGCAAACCTCAGCGCCCTTCTTTCATCTCGCCGCAAACGCTTTTCAGAAGCACAGGCTCGACGTAACGCCACCACCAGCCACCGAGCACGTCGGAATGAGAAATTATTCCAAAAACCGCTTGAACGCTATTTGAAAATGGGGCCGGTTCTGATATATTTTTGCTTTGTCCCTTTGGGCTTCAGGGCCTGGTTGGTAAGCCCAAACGAAATACGCGAGCTTGGGATTCGGATCTGTCCCTCCGCTTCCACAGACCAATCCGTATTCGTGGTGTCCCCCCTTTCCGCGTCGGCGAGCGATACCACGGAAAAATCATGGCTGCACTAGCGAGACATTATAGGGGTGTGTGATTTTAGGTGGGAACGACCTCCAGGGGGTCTTGAAATCCTTTGAGGTCAGGAGAGGATAAAGCAGCGACCATGAGGTCGGATCTGTACGGTAGGGAGAAAGTTGCATAGATTCGTGAGAGAGACAAAATACTGATTGGAAAACGAAGATCGGCTCTTCGCTTAGATTACTTACCCCAGAATTCGCCGGTCAGAGTCTGTTGGGTTCCTAGGACCTAGCGTGGGACAACAAAAATTGAGCTAGATAGATATGTCTACCAACCTGGGCCTGACACGAAGCGACACGTCGATAGAATGAGGCAGAAACCTAGAGAACGTTCGAGGAACCTAGGAACCGACGTCGAGGGTCTGCTGGACTGATTCGCAATAGTCGTAAGGTTTCCGCAGTAATCAAATGGGGTTGAGTGACGCAGTGCAGGAGCGTCGGATGTTCAGGCGATCTCCTCCGCGCCGCACCCACTGGAAATGGACCATAAGCGTCGCTCCCAGTAGTTGGGTGCAGTGGGTCCTTGTTGGCGCCCGATGATTTACCGTGGGCACACAGACAGAACGTGCGTAGCAAAAGATGAAACCTAGTTCAGGCCATTCCGTATTGCATACTGTAGATCAGCGTCGGTGAAATCCAGCAGATTTCAGTTCGCGGCGAGTGAAGACCAGCGTGAGATTACTAGCCCGACTGGGAACGTCCATGTCAGAGCTCTGCTAGGGTTAACGCGAGCCGCGAGTCTCGTCAACTTGTGGTGGCAGCGATCTAACTCTCGACAGAATCGGTTGTTCCCGTCGTTCAATCTCAGAATGAAATCCCCACAGAGCCAGGGGAGGGGTTTCATAATACCAGTGTTCAACTGCAATCATATTGCTGGAGAATCTACAGAACGACAAGGAAAACATCAGCCAGCAGGACACAACGACTCGTCCTCGTACCCAATGCCCAAGCTTCTTCGTCGCTAATAATAGAGCCTAAGAACCCCACACCGGGGGTCTATTCCCCACAGCCTGTTCTCATGGAGCGCTCGTCAAAACGGGTACGAACATTCCTTAGGATCAGGAATATGAGATACGCATACAGTGGTTCGCATCGGAGCGCTGACTCGCCGTGTCTTCATTCGTTGAAATGACTGGGGCGAATTTGAAGCAAGAAGCTGATTTTGAATGGTGTTGATCGTTGTGGGATTTGACGCGGTGGGTGAACAAAAGTGATCGATATCCGTTCGTATGGCGTAGCTCATTGGTTCAGAATGTATAGGAACAGGTGAGAGGGGTTGGGTGATACGGAACCCTAGGAGAACCTTAGAGAAAGCGCTAATCTCCAGCGCCAGAATCTGCTTGAGGTTGATCGGTACGACGGTGAGAGAGGAGATCATAGATCATGTTACGACAGAAGGACATGAGGAGAATATGAATCGTATATCATTTGCGTTTTGATGATAACTGGGATAGATGATTAGTGAGTAATTGCAGGGAGTGCCTTGAGCATTGGAAAGCAGTTGCACTGTGCTACATCGAAGCTGGACGATGGAAAGCATTTCGTAGATCTAGATCGCATAGCCAAGGCTCAGAAAGAAGAGTGTCGATTCTTCAGGGGTATAGTGCCTACTCGACAAAAGCGGCTCAGGATCAAGAGGAGTTGTGGCCTACCAGCGTCCAGCGAATCGACATTGAAGAGCGATGATCACGATGGCTCGAGTTTCGAAGTAGGACCCAAGTCAAATCGGGAACTGCAATGAGAATTCTTGAGTGTATTAAGGACGCGCGTTGTGTCGATGATCGCTGGTAACGGCAGAAGCACTCGAATCAAACCGCACCGTAGTGAAGAGTCGGCGAGTAGTAGTGATGATGGGGAAGGAAAGAAAGAAACTATGGGCTCTCCCCCTTCATTATATATACTCATCTCGGAAGCGAGTCAGTCCCAGTCAAAATCTGCATTTTGCTTTCTCCGTTTTTCTCCTTGTGCTTATGTAGGTATGGCGTGGTCGCTCGGAAACGAAGGACGAGTCATACACAGATTTTCCTCTGGATGAGTTGAGGGGAAGATGAGATTGATGGCGCATCTGATGGTGTCAATGATCGGACTTCGGGACCGATTGCAGTGTCGGTGTGATGCGGCCGATCAAGGTTGATGGTCCCTTTCTCCTTCCTCGACCTCAGGTTGCTTCTAACAGTCCAGTTCGAGAGCCAAAGCTCTCTCTTGTTCCTTATGATTCTCCGCCTTTTTGTTCAGAACAAATGCAAAATTATCTTACTCCACGTCTATGTTCTTCCTATGCGACTGCTTGTATACTCTGCGGCTGCGTTGGATTGAGAGCTTCTCTGGTTTCCTACCGCTGCCAGATGCCTGTGTCGCTGGACCCTGGTGCATCCAGTTCCTACTTTGCGAGGCTCGATTGGGCAATGGATTTCTTCTCGATCTTGTCCTGAAACCTTTTCTTCCTGAAGTGCCTACACCCGGAAGATGTCTAGCAGACTGGAATCATGGTTCTCTTCTTCCGTTCTTCTTCCACCAAGTGGAATATTCCAGCTATCAGGTCGTGGGTGCATAACTTGCTGATCTTGCTAACATTCATATCTATACAGGCCACTGTCCTTCTAAGGTTATTGACGCAGGTAACCAGTCCTATGGATGATAACATTGCTGCCGACTATGTGAGCTATGGGTGAAAGGTAAGCCTTGAAGCAGCTCACCCCGCTGGATAACGGGATGGACGTGGAGTAAACTCAATCAACGGCGAGCTCAGCGAATTGGTTGGTTGCGTTGTATAATGGTCTAGCACACGCAATGTCACGGTTTCAGTCATCCCAATCGTTTGTATGAAGATTGGGATCAGGTTGGGTCTGATAGATTGCATATGGGTGGAGTATCGTGGTCTATGGGCATTAGGTGCTAATTATTTTGCTCTGGCTTTCTCTTCTTGACTGCCCTTTGATATTATACTAGTTTCCTTAGGCTCCTCCCTGAGATATTGAGCTCGTCAAGGCTAGTATGAAGGTGTACGCACGTGGAGGATGACGTTGACGGTTAGAGCTGCCGCTTTTTATATGCTTGTTACCAACGTCTTCTTGTACAACCCTGAGATCGTATACCTATAACCGTAACCGTAGAAGCTGTTACCACAATGAGGGACTTCCACAGTTCAACTGATGCGTAGACCCAGGGCAACGATCCACAGTACAACTATACTGCTTACCTAAGCTCATCTCGTTTGGACCCCAGTCTTCCGTGACCAAGGTCAACGCATTTCGTCCGGCTATTCTTTTTCTTCTCCTTTTTCTTATATCCCAACTATCGCCTCGAATCTCAGCTAGAACCTACATACCTGAGGTCAATCAACATGGCGTCCGCAGCAGCAGCCAGTCAATCCACGCCCATCAGGAAAAAACGCAACTACAAGGCTTTACAGCTGAACGTGGAAGCTCCGCCAGCCCCGTCGCCGCCAGAACCTATCCCTACTCGTCTAGCGCCTTCAGCAGTGCCGAATCTAACCGCGGGAGGAGCGGCACCTGCAGCTCCGGGCGGTGGTGGAAAGAGGAGACCGCCACCGATGGCGCTCAAGGCACCGAAGGTCTCCAGTACCACCGGCAAAGTTTCTGCAACTCCCATAGACGGCGACAACAACAGCGCAGGTGGCATTGCTGCTCTGAGCGCGACGCCCGGTAGTGGTGGCCAGTACAACCCGAAACGGAATACGTACCATACGGCGTTGACGAACAAGCTGGCGGCTTTGGATATGAAGGACGAGATCAAGTTCGAGTTGCGGAACGAGGATCTGAAGGATCTTCAGGAGCTTGGAGCTGGGAACGGTGGTAGTGTCAAGAAAGTCCAGCATGTACCGACACAGACGATTATGGCGAAGAAGGTCCGTTTCGTCGTTTCACGTATTTCTTTTACGCTGGTCAAGCCTGACTAAAGTCCCCTTTCACCACGTAGATCATCCTAATCGACGCCAAACCAGCTGTCAGGAAGCAGATTCTTCGTGAACTTCAGATCCTGCACGACTGTCGATCCAAATACATCATCTCTTTCTTCGGAGCCTTCATCGCTGACCCGAACATCTGCATATGCATAGAGTTCATGGACAAAGGCTCTTTGGATAGCATATACAAGAAAATCGGCCCCATCGACATTGAGATTGTGGCTCACGTCGCTTTGGCCGTGTTGGAGGGGCTCACGTATCTGTATGATGTTCATCGGATTATCCATCGTGGTACGAGAGGCTTGATTCCATTTATTCTAACTGGAACTCACGTCGTCCCGACACCCAGACATCAAGCCGTGTAATATCCTGCTGAACTCCCAAGGAGAGATCAAGATCTGTGACTTTGGCGTGTCGGGCGAGCTGATCAACTCTATCGCGGACACGTTTGTCGGGACGTCCACCTACATGAGCGTGAGTAACTTCTGCTTCTCGCAATCAGGTCTCATCATCTCAACTGCCGTTTCACAGCCCGAACGTATACAAGGTGCTGCGTATACCGTCAAATCGGACGTCTGGTCCCTCGGTATCTCCCTGATCGAGCTAGCTCTCGGTCGTTTCCCCTTCTCTGAGTCTGACGACGACTCAGACTCCGACTTGTCGGATTTCGAGGGCACGCTTTCTCCTGCCAGACCAGGCCCCTTGCCTCCCGCTCGTACTCGCACCAAAGAGGAGAAGGAGGCGGAGAAGAGGAAGAAGGATAAACGGAAGAGTAAAGGGGTCAGTCTCCAGGGCGGCGGGATGACGATGAGCATCCTGGAACTGCTTCAGCATATCGTCAACGAGCCGGCGCCGAGGTTGACGCCTGAGGGAAGGTTCCCTACTCAAGCCGAGGAGTTCGTTGACCACTGTTTGTTGAAGGATCCAGATGCGAGGAAGACACCGAAGGAGCTGCTGGTGGGTTTTCTCATCTAACTGTGCTGTACATGATGAGCTTCGTCTGAAATCGTCGCTCAGGACTATGCTTGGATTCACCAAGCTAGAGAATCTACTGTCGATCTCGAAGGCTGGGCGAACAGCTTCTAGTTCGCTTTCTCATAATACTCGGACAATAGGACTTTGGCAACGGATATCCCTCACTCTCTCTTCTCTCACGATTCTTCCTTCCCTCTTCGTTGTCAACCCCTCCCAACCCAAACATCACAAAGTCAAGATTTTCATCTCCCCTTTGTAATCCTCACCCCTGTTTGTATCACCTTTTTCTTGTTCGTTTTCCATGTCTTCTTTGTCTCGTCTGTTTTGCCTTTTTCTCTCTTCTGTTACTTCTCTGTTCACGAATTATCTCATGCTATACCTATGTAAGTACTCTTGCTGTCGTTATCTGCTGTTTGTCTTTAGTAGTAGCCCTGGAGGTTTCGGTATTTTGTTCTTGATTCGGACGAATATTATTAAGTCTGAACGTGGTTGCGAGTGACCGTAGGATTTAGGGCGGCATCAGTAACGTCGACTCTGACAGATTGCGACACTTGCTTGGACTAAAGTCGATGTTGCTCACGACTGTGAGCCGTACATGAGCGAAATCGGACCATTCGGCGAGGAGGAACCACTTACTCAGCCTCGCTCCCCACCCTATATGCATTATCCGCACACGATGATCCCTTTACTCTTCACACCGTCGTGATTCACGACGTGCGGGGCCACGTTTCCACCTCATGCCAGACCTTCATCTCCCACCAGGGCTCAGTCCCACCAGTTTCGAACTAGAGAAGATAACCGAGCTCAATACTGGCTCTTCTACCTCAACTTCAGCGTTGAGTAATGAAGAAACAGCCCCATGGATGAGCTTCACGCAGATGAAGCATTACACTAACGCATTCGTAGTGATTGGTCATAAGGTGGGTTACTATGCTCACTGCGTTCGTGTATCCTCCAAGCTGTGCGATGGGGCTGACGCGCTTTCTCCTTGGCTTCGCATAGATGCTGCTCGGAATGAAAAAACGCGGTATAGGAGAGGGAATGTACGTGTCAATCCCGAATCTCTTGGCTTCATACAATTCTAACGAGCCTTCCGCTTGTTCTAACATTAGGTGGAATGGATTCGGAGGCAAAGTCGAGCCTGGAGAAACTAATATACAAGCCGCCCATCGGGAACTCAAGGTACATTCCATTCCTTCATCTCCTCGCTCTTATTTCGCACGAACCCGACGCGTCTCAAAGGCATTGCCCATCGATTTCTAGGAAGAGTGTGGTATTGAGATACCCTTGGTTCATGCTGGGCGGTTGTTATTCGTCACTGAGACGGTGCCTGGCTGGTCTGCTGAGATAGAGGTCTACCGATCATCACTGGCAGCTACGGAGTATGTGGGCGAAGTCGTCGAGTAAGTACCATCTTCTTCTACCATCAACGAGGACCACACCGAAATCAGAACCTTACTCAACTACTTACGCCTTTCCACCCTTTTAGATCCGACGAAATGCGACCCCAATGGTTCTCACTGGACTCTATACCCTACGATATGATGTGGGAGGGCGATCGATTCTGGCTTCCTATCCTCATCAAGGGGCAACAGAGGTTTTTGGCCAGGGAAGATTTTGCGCTTGATACGGGCGATGGGCAAGATCATCCCGAGAGTACTACGGTCACTGTCAAAGGCGAAAACGGGGAGCTATTGAGGAAGCCTGTTTGGCTCCGGAGGCGATGGATCGGGGTGGAGACTCTGGAGTCGTAGAGACGAAGTGTACTAGTTCTCTGGAGAATGTTTGGGCTGCTGTCTGTGCGAGGTAGACTTTCGCGCGAGAATCGTATACGATTTTAACACAAGACCCTAGGAGATATATGTATAGTTGAAAACGAGATAGTAACACGAAAACTCATTCCCCCCTCTTGATCATGTCGGCGACTCTCTCTGCCATGGCGTAAACTGGTGCCTGTGTATGTCCACTCGGTATAAGAGGCTAAAAGACCGTCTCTGTCAATGAACATCACCAACTAAAAGCATACAAACGAAACTCACGAAAACAGACGCATCCACGATCCTCAGACCTGCCGCACCTTTCACCCTGAAATCAGGATTCACACACCCATACCCAGCATCAGATCTCGTCATCATGCAAGTCGAAACAGGGTGCTGGACGTTCCCAGAGTTGTTCCTGATGAACTGGTCTAGGAGGTCCTCGTTCTCGGGCTCCGTGATGAGCCCGACTGGAAAGTTGAGGGGAGAAATGAGGTAGTCTGACCAGGTGGGTGATGCGGCGAACTGGAGAGCGAGTCGTACTGCGGATCGCATGGCGGCCATGTCGAAGGGCGTTGAAAGGAAAGAAGGATCTATGCGTGGACGGGAGAAAGGATCAGTCGAGGTTATCGAGATCGATCCACCTAGCGAACGCCTTATCAGCAACCAGCGCAAGAAGGATAAAAAGAGACGTTAATACGCGATGTCGGAGTCAAGATAGCTGGACTCAGAGTGAAGAAGTTCCCTGTCGGAGGTTGACCAGGAGGCCTATACCCATTCCCAATCAACATCTCCAAATGCGGAGTCCCAGGACCCGAAGACGGATCGCCCTCCCCAGCAGCATCGATCTCATCCTCGCTCATCCTAGCCCACGCAATATGATTCGCATACGCATCACCCATGATACCCTCTCTCGTCCTGAACCACAACTCTCTCGCTAACTCCTCCTCAGTCCGATTGTTGTTGTACTTCTCCCAAGTGTCGGTACTGTTTACTGTCCAGATGAGTCGGGTTATGACGTGGTCTGAGAGGTTTTGGCCGACTGAGGGGAGGTGGAGGTGCGGTTTTATATGGAGAGATGAGAGGGTGGCTAGATCTCCGATTCCAGAGTGAAGGAGGATAATGGGGGTGCTGACTGCTCCTGCAGCGAGTATGACATCTTTTGCAGCAGTGAAGGTGACGTTCGAACCTGTGGAGAGAGATGATCCATTCTGAGAACGCTGAACACTAGCATTTTGATATGAAAACGCACCAGTAAACGTATGCGTAGTCTCAACTGTCCGGAATGCACTTTTCCCTGAGCTGAGAACACGAGTAACACGGGCATTAATCAAGACGTGCAGATTCTTGCGATTGAGTACTTCTTCTGTCAGATATGTTCTCCTTGCGGTGCTCCTCTCCCCTTTCCCGATTGTAGACTGCGCCCATCCTGAAACGACGCAAACAATGCAATGAGTCTGAGGTAACTACAAGTGGATATAGGGATATAGCAGAGCTTACCCAAGCCTATAGGACTACCCGAGTTCATATCCAGATTGAACGGAAACACGTCCTTCAAAACCTCTGTTGTCTCTATCACCTTCCCGTCTATCCCTTGTGGAAAGTCTGGTAGACTGACAAAGTTCGCACCCTCAGTCGAGTGAACAGAGGGATCATATTGCCCAGAGATGTCATGTTGATCTACTGGAGAAACCCAGCGTTCGTTCTATAATCGCCTTAGGTCCAGGAGTGGGAAACATGGATTAATGAGCAAGGAACCGGTACCTTGAGGAACCAGAGTAACATGTTCTCCCACGTCCACCCTTCGTCGCCTACCTCCCTGGCTATCCAGTCATAGTCATCTGCAGCACATCTCGTATAGACCATGAGATCTGGAAAGAGCAAAATCAGTTCAAACGACCCCTCCACTTGTATCGGTAAGTTGAAGTCCACGTACTGATCGCAGTTGACCCTCCAAGTCCAAAACCTCTAGGGTATACGATAGACCGGTTGTTGAAACCTGGCTGAATCGTGGTCGTATAGTTCCAGTCGTAAGGCGTGTTTGGCCAGAGTGTCCATCCAGCGAAAGGGATCGAGATGTTCGCGACGTTGTCGGTACTATGTTGTGACAAGCCATAGAGTCAGTATCGATTTGAGATGAAGAGATGGATTCAGATAATGATAGAACGAACTCTTGACCTGCCTCGAGTAGAAGCACGTTAAAATGAGGTACCTCGCTGAGTCGACTAGCTAAAACACTACCCGCTGCTCCACCTGTTTTCGTCACCAGCACCATGAGGAAAATCCCAAAGCAACTGAATCATCGGATCGGAGAGACTTACCTCCTACGACGATGTAGTCCCAAGCCACAGAAGGTAGACTATCCGGATGATTATGAAGACTTGCTCGCACAGGATTCACCACATCGCTGGCGAGTATGCTCAAGATGCTCAGCAGGAGGGGTAACATGGGACTGTCAGTTTTTCAGTTCGGGTTACTGAGAACCGAGTACTGAGTAAGAACAACCAGGAACATCCTAGTTCAGTAGTACGAGTAGTATATATACATGTAAGAACTCACGGCGCCCAGAGAAACGACGAGTGACGCTCAGTGCCTCGTACATAGTTCATCAGATCAAGGGGGCTTGGCTAGTCAGTTTATCCATGAGCAAATCTCCTAAAGAAATCTCAGAATTCGGACTGAAGAAGGACGTATTGTTCACACACATTCAGTTCAGAGCGCTGTGTCGAGGTCTTGTGAGTCGTCAGATGATAGTACTTAACGCGTCTGTATATGTTGAGCACTAGCCGGCGGACGGCGTGCAGGAGTATAAAATGAAGGAGTTCTGAAAGGATGGAATGGGTCACGGTGCGTTACTTCTGCTTTGAGAGTGCAGTCGGCAGTGGATAGATCCATGATCGTTGTTCACGACGATACCCACAAAGCAACAAGTTCAGGATCAAATTTGGAGGAACGGTCATGTGATATTGTAATTATCTCCAAATCATGATCACAGATCAGGCGCAGCGATAATGAGCTTCACACAAACAAAGCCTTCCATCTCCCTCTTAGCTCAGTTGGTAGAGCGCGTCACTAGTATATTCTTTCTGCCGGATATTCATGACGAGGTCAGTCGTTCAAGTCGGCTAGAGGGAATGCTTGGTAAAGATGTATGAGAACCTGCATTTTTTTTAGCACTCCCATCGAGGAATGCAAGGCCTTTATCGACCTATTCTCGTTTTATTTCTCTCGTGAACCTTGTTCGGACGAACTGAAATTACAACTCAGTCGCAGAAGGCTACTCTGAATGAAGAATCACAGAAAGAGTTATTGTTTCACTGGTAGTTTCGTCCACAGATCAGGAATCTCGAGTACAAATATACCTCAAACTACGACGACTATCATCCACGTCCCATCCCCTACACCACGAACGTTCACCCCCACGCCTCTCTACACGACTCTACACACGCCTCTCCTCCCTCTCACCCCTCTCAGTGGCACCCCTATCCTCCCTCTCCTCCCTCCCCACACTCCCCCACCGCTCCAACCCCCACCCAAGGACAGCAACCACTGCCGCGCCCGCAAAACACGTCCCAACGTACAAAATCACATTCTGGAACTTTCCCTCGGCCACGGCGTATCCGTTTCCTAGGCTCCTCTCTCCTAGTTCGTGCGTCAGGACACGACTCGGAGGAGAGGGGGAGATACCATGGGGTATAGAGGCGTGGATGTAGTGGAGGGTTGAGTTGATGGGGTGTAGATTTTCGGTGCGGGGTATAGAGAGTCTGGATGCGGTGGACTTGGAAGAGGTGTTGACGAGGGTGGTGGCGATGGGTGTGGATAGGATGTTGCCTATACCGCGCGTACACATCATGTACGATAACATCGCCGTCGCAAGAACATGATCATCCTCTACACGCAACACAGCACAACATCAAAGAAAAAACAACCGAATCATTAGCACTCCATCCACCCATCCTAATAATAAAAGAAAAAATTAACTCACTAACAACCCCCCTCAAAAACCCCGTCCAAAGACTACTCCACCCGCCCGCAAACACACCATACACAATCCCAAAGGCTAAGAGGCCTGCATAGGACGTGGAGAGGACGCCCCAGAGTATGAACGTGGCGAGGGAGGTGAGGGTGAGTGTGCTGATGGCGAGGAGCCAGGGGTTGAGTGTGTCGCTGAGGAGACCGAGGAGGGTTCGTGAGATGCATGATGCGGCTGTGTGAGAAAAGAGAGGGGGTGAGATGAAGGTGAGATGAGGGTGAGATGAGATGAGATGGGTGAGATGGGAAGATGGGAGAAGGAGAGGGGAGGAAGAGGGGAGGGACAGACCGTTTAGTAAAGAGAGTACGACGGATGCGTTAGTTGAGCCGAGGTTCAGATCCGTCGCGAACGCTATAAGAATATTACAAGCAAATCAGTCCCACCCCGTCGATATCTCCGAGTCTGTATCTGAACAGAGAAAAAAGAGAAAAAACGTACTGGGCAACCACACCATCGGCACGAAATACGCAAAACTCTGCAACGTGTTCAACCCCAACACCATCCAAAACACTCTATCCCTCTTCCACTCTCCACCCCTCCCACTCCCACTCCCACCGCCTCTCCCACTCTCCCTCCCACCGTTTCCCCCAGTCGAATCCCCTCTAGCGGAATCCCCTCTATTGGAATTCCTCCCACTCGGCCCAGGCCCAACAACCCTAACAACCGGCAACCTTCCCCTCACAAACGGCAAAAACGGCACGAACAGCGCACCCACACAAATAGCTAGCATCCTCAGCGTCTTGGCTATACTGTTGGTCTTGAGAAGCTGGGAGAGGAGAACGGGGAGGAGGGCGCCGCCGACTGCTGTGCCTAGATGAAGGGGGTTTATATTTAGTTTTAGTTTTGGGGTTTGTTGGAATTAGGGTTTGTTGAAGGGGGTGGGTTGGGGATGGGTTAGGGATGGAAGGAGAGATGGGAGAATTGTTTAGGGTTGGAGGGAGGGATGGAAGGAGAGAAAATAGTTAGGGTTAAGCATAAGAGAGTGAACGAACCGGAGAAGATAACCCCATTCGCGAATCCACGACGCGCGACGAACCATTCAGGTAGGTACGAGATACACGGAGCGTATAACAGCGCTAGATACCCACCGTATCAGCATCGAGTATATTTAGGATCATAAGGATAAGGATGAGGATGAGAGTGGGACGTACAACCGCCAATAGCGTAGAGTATGCCTTGCAGGAATACGAGCGTCGTTACCTAGAGAAATAGAGAGAGGAAATTCAGACCGATTTCGATAAGGTGTAGATGTTGTGGTAGAGAGGATAAAAACGTACGTTGGTAGTATAACTCGCTCCAAACAGACTGGCGAAACATACAGCCGCTCCGAGAACGAGCGTCGTCTTCTTCCACTGCGGGTACCGCGCTAACACAGGTTGTATGAACACACCTAATACGAAAGAAATAAACATATTAGAATCCAAATCACCCAACTTGCAACAAGAAAACTAAGAAAGACAAAAAAAAACACCGAAAGAACTAACCAGACGTATACATAATCCCAGAGCTCAACGGCCCAATCAACGGCAACACGCTCTTCGCATTCTTCTGAGCAGCGTACGTCTCGTCCGCTAAGTACGCTTCTAAGAACACGCCGAAGGAGTTGGGAAATCCCCAGACGATGGTTTCGATGCAGAACGCGGCTGCGAGCTAGGGAGGAGAGGAATGAGAATAGAGTAGATAAGACAGACAGAGGAGAAAAGGAAGGTACGAAAGACCACGCTCCGAATCCAGAATCTACAGGCGCGAGCACGGACGACTCGTTCACCAAGCTTCCTTCTCTCCCTCCATCGGATTCTCCATCGTCGTCATGGATCGACGATATATCATTATGATTCTGCCCATCCCCGCCTATAGGGATGGGAAGAGACCAGACGGTAGACGACGACGCAGGAAGTGGTCTTCGGACTGCGAGTTCGAGTAGTTCTGTGCTTTGAGTATGTGTATATGTCTGGGTATGGGGGCACACTTGAGCTGCTGCAGCTGCTCGAGTCATGGTGGTAATTTGTCAAGCGATGGGTGAGGTCACCTGTGGTGCCGGGACTGCAAAAGCGAATTGCACATTGGCGATAGTCACTGCATTCAGCGCTCCCCTGCACAAAGTGTTAGGGGATGATTGCTTAGATTAGTCGAGGTCTGTGCAGGTTAGCCTATGGGCCGCCACGGACCTGCCCGGGCTCTGTGCCTGCATGAACACCGACGTCTGTCCAAGTCCGGGTATGAATGCTTAGACTGCCTGGAAAGGGCTTTTGCAGATCACCTGCAAACACCTTCACGGACATGGGCGGACCTGCACGGACTCGATTCAGTCTGTGAAGATCTATGGATGCCATCTACACAGAGCAAACGCCACAAAGACCTGGACAAACCTCTGGGAATGGAAGGTCTGAATGCAGTGAGTAAGGCACACAGCTTGGTCGATATCGATTCAGATGTATCTGATTCGTTTGGGTAAGGAGATAAGTCTGAATCTTGTTTTGGGACTCATATGCTCTAGTCGGACGTAGCCTCCAGCATGCACTCGAGTCAAGATAGAAAGAACTAGCTCGTTTAGATTCCAGGCACGACTGTACTCTATCCGACGAACAAGAAAAAAACCAGCTGCACCAATATCCCGCGGATCCGCGGCGCTCTCTTCACCTCTTAGCCAACTCTCGCCACCGGCAAAGACAAGAAAACGTGACGCCCCTCTGCTCACCCAGTTCCAATTTTTCCCAGCGCCTCCTGCATCCCAAAAAGTCCCACCGAGGACACAAATTCGACGCTCTATCCCTCTTCACATCATCTCTGTCTAAAAACGACGACGATCTGAGAGCCACGATACCCCCTCTGCTCATCTTGCCACTCCTCTCTGATCCCTTCTCATACTCATCTCTCAAACGACGACGTACCACGCTGTACTGAAACGCACACTCCCATCTAACCCGACTTCATACCATCACCATCACCATGGGTTCGAAAGTCAAAGGGAAGAAGAGTCAAGATGTCATTGCTGTTACTCCTGCGAGTACTACTTCAGATAAGAGCAAATCCAAGCCCTCGACGAAGGATACAGACGACGTGAAAAAGAGCAAGGTCAAGACCAAGGCTTACTCGAAAAGCAAAATCGTCGAGGTACCCGTGCCTGTTTTATCAGATCCCCAGTCCGCCTCTGAAGACGACGGAGACGAGGAGGACAAAGACGTGGATGAGGATGAAGCAGAGGGTTCATCTGACGAGGAAGACGACGGTGTAGATGAGGAAGGGATGCAGCGTCTTATGAAAGCGCTGGGTGATGACCCGTTAGATGAGGAGGGCCAGGCTCAGTTGAGGGCGTTGGCTGGGGATGAGGAGGATGAGGATGAGGATGCGTCTGGGGACGATGTGTCCGATGCGGATGCTCAGTCTGAGGCTGGGCAAGTCTCGGACGAAGAGGTCTCGGATGGTGATGCTCAGGGTGTCGATGAAGACAACGAAGAGGTCTCAGATGAAGGAGATGATGAAGACGATGAAGAAGAATTCATCGACGCCGAAGACGACGACGCAACGGAGGAAGAAGCGATCCCTCTAGACGACGTGGTCGATATCGACCAAGACGCGGTTCCGAAGCAAAAAGTCGAGATCGACGACCAGGTTCGTTGTTCCCTGTTTTTCTTTTTTGTTTCTTCTGTGTTTTGTTTCTTCTGGTTTTCTTCCCTTCTCTTTCCTCGTCTCCCTTTGTCGTGATTGCCCAGTTTTCTCCTTTCTTGAAGACGGTCACCTTTTTTCTTCGTTTATGCACCGTTTTCCATTTCTCGTTTTCCTCTGACTTGTTTATGGCTGTCTCTCCTTCTCTCTCCCTCGTCTTTATCGCCCTTTGTTGTTCGTCGTTCCTCCGTCATGCCTTTGAGACTTGCCCGTTTTGCTATCTTCTTGTTACACCGTCATTCCATTCCTTCTACTCATTCCTCCTCTATCGTTTTGTTCTCATCAGTGCATCGTCATCTCCTTTCTTTTATTATGCCTGCTTCTCCTTCTCGTCTCGGTTGTTTCTCATCCAGTCTCTTTGTCCTCCCTTGTCTCGTTTATGCTCTTCCCTCTGCCGTCTCATTCCCACCCTTTCATATGATTCGTCTCGATTCCGCTGCTTGCAATTTCTCTGCTGAACCAAATCTATTCCTTTTCCCCTCTCTTCAAAATCTCCCTTCGTTTCCGTCTTTACTTCATTCTTTTATTATTTTGTTACTTTCTTCCGCCTCCCCCCCTCTCCTTCTCCTTCTCCTTCTCTTCTACAACACCGAAAACATAATCTAACCTCCCCATTTTTTTTTCTCTCAACAGACCGCAATGCGCAGAATCCGAGAAAACATCCAACTGGATCCATCCATGCCATGGACCGAAACGCTCGTTCTGTCCTACCCAGAATCGATAGACGTGGACGTGGATGACGATTTGAATCGCGAGTTAGCTTTGTACGTCATTTCCCTTCCTCTCCTTCAAATACCCACACACCCATTTTCTCAAATCGCCTTATATTTATATCTTTCTAGCTACAAACAAGCCCTCCACAGCACCACGCACGCCCGCACCCTCGCCCACACGCACAGCCTCCCCTTCACCCGTCCCCCAGACTACTTCGCAGAGATGGTCAAATCGGACTCCCACATGGAACGTATCCGGCAACGGCTCCTCAACGAGAGCGCTGGTATCAAGAAGAGCGCGGATAAGAGGAAGGAGAGGGAGGGTAAGAAGTTTGGCAAAGAGGTGCAGATGGAGAAGTTGAAGGAGAGGGAGAGGGGGAAGAAGGAGATGGAGGAGAGGTTGAAGGGGTTGAAGCGGAGTATGTCGTCTTTTTCTTTTTCTTTTGTGGTTGTTTGAAGCGGGTTACTCATCTTGCGTTTTTTTTTTCCTCTTCTCACAGAACGTAAAGACGTCCTCGACCCTCAAACCAACACCGGAGGCGGTGACGATGACTTTGACATCGCAGTCGAAGACGCCATCGCCGACAGACCCTCAAAACGCACCCGCGGCGACCCCTCATCCTCATCCTCATCCGCCCGAGGACGAGGTGGCAAATCAGCCCTCTCTCGACGAGGCCGTGATAGCAAGTTCGGGTTCGGAGGCGGAGCGGGGAAGAGGTCGAAGCAGAATACGAGGGAGTCTACGGATGCCTTTGTCGGTGGTGGCAGGGGTGGTGGTAGGGGAGGCAGAGGTGGGAGTGCGGGTAGGGGAGGCAGAGGAGGCAGAGGCGGAGGAGGAGGAGGAGCTGGGGGACGGCATACGAGTAAGAGACTGGGTAAGAGTAAGAGGGCTGCGCAGAAGAGTAAAAATTAGCGGTTGTATGCAGACGGGTGTGAATAGGATATGGGGGTGTAATGGTGGTCGACTATGATACGTTTTCCGGTTGTGAAGATATTGTGCCAAGCAGTGTCCATACCTTCTATATCGCGATGGGTCTGGTATCAAGCATAAAAATCAAAACAATCCTGCTCTCCAAGAGGCAAATCAAACTGTTTTGAAGAAGTGGCAAAATTTTTTTTGGATAGGACCACCCAGATAAGTTCCCTCTAGCCGACTTGAACGACTGACCTCGTCATGAATAGTACTATAGATTATATTCAATATACTAGTGACGCGCTCTACCAGCTGAGCTAAGAGGGATATACTTATGAGACCATAGAAAGGAATATCTCCTCAAACGAGAGCCTGAGGGGGTGGCCACTTGTCCACAACTTCGTTTGTGCACAGTGGTCTCACTCCCCCTCGCATCGTAGCACGACCAACTGGACCCACTCTCACCAACCGTACACGTCACAACTTCTCCAAGTCCGGGCCCAGTACTCGTCTCAAATCACTCACATTGACAGTCCCCATCAAGTTCTCTACGACTCGAACATCACACCGGTACCGCTGATGATCTAGCCAGGGGCTCAAACACACACCGACATCAACAGCCGTTTCAAAGGAATCTGATTATTGCAGGCCCCGTTATAAGATATCCTTTGGGGACCGAGTAGTGAGATCTCGAGACGTGCCGTCAGACTCAGCAGATATATAGGGAGCCCGGAGAAGAGAGGATGCAGAGGAGGACGAGGATCGGGAATATGACGAGTTCATTTTGCTGGGCAAGAGAATCACCCCTCGCTCAAATTTAGAATCTATCGACGACACCATCTCCAAAATCCCAGTAGTTCGCCACATCCAACCCTGCCTCAACCCCACCTCTCATCTCAGCAGTGGTAGCAAAAAACGATATATCGATACGCATACGATAAAAACGAATATACAAATACACCATATTTTTCTTTACTTATAATTACAATCAATCAATCAATCAATCGAAGAAAAGAAGAGAAAAGAGAGAGGGGGAGAAAATGCAACTACTACAACCAGTACTAGCTCATAGAAGGAACTAATAAGTTTTCATAACCGAAATGTGAAGTGAGAAGGAAAAACAGAAGGAAAGAAAGAGAGAAAGGGGGGATGAGAAATGACACCCAGGACAAGCATAATGACGAAACGACGACGACGAAGATGACAAGAGGATTGAAGAAACGACGAGTACGACGGAGAAAGAGTACTGAGAGGAGAGCCTTTTAAAAGAAAGAGAGGAAAGAGACCGAGGAGATGAAAGGAAAGGAATGCCAGGGGGGAGAAGAATAAGAAAAAATGACGGATACCAAAGCCTGAGCAAGATGAGAGCGCCCAACCAACCGACTGCGGGGCAGCCGATGGAACGATTAAAAAGTAATTCGTACTTGGTGATGTGATGTCTAACATACACCAACGAAAACCCAGTCAGACACAACGAAGAAAACAAAAAAAAAAAAACGGACGGACTAACCACAAAATTAAGAAGCCTTAGGATTCCGATTTTGAAAGCCTGACGAAGACGACGAGGAGTAAAGAAGGCCAGACCAACGAACGATGATACAACGCCCCCATATAGAACAACGAGTCGAAACGACCTTAACAGTGACACCACCCGGATCTACACCGCATAGATCTGGAACCGACGCACGTAGCCTAGAACGAAAGCTATCGAGGGTGGAAGATGATGAAGGTGTTGATGTGGCTGATGAGGACGTGGAGAGGGGGTAGGAGGAGGTTGATACAATCATGATACAGCGAAACATTGTAAGAGGGAGGAAATCAATTAAGAGGGCGATGAAGCTTGAGTTTGGGTTACTTGGATTTGGGGATAGTAATGTGTTTGAAAATGTGATGAGTGTTGATGAAGATGATGGCGATGGTCCGTCATCAGATAAGATGGCGGAGAAGGACGTCTGCGGTGGAAGAGGAGGAAGTCGGGAGAAGACGGTGAATGATGACTATTGTACAACTGTTGTGGTTTTCTTCTATCCAAGAATCGCAATACGCTCTTCGCCCCGCCACGTATGCACCCCAGGCCAGGGCCAGGGCACTACTCCACTCGACAAGCCCAGGCACACAGGGAATAGGAGTCAAAAATCGTCTTGGGAGAGATCAGTTAAACCCATCGAAATGACCCTTCAACATTCTTTCGCCCATAGGCGACGGCGCCCTCTTGGGCCTAGCAGGGGAACTGACAGTCGCCGACCTCCTGGGCTTCCTAGTGACGTTGGGCAGTGGAGTCGGTGACTCAGTAGCCACCGCTGAATTGGGTGGCGGCGCAGGAGGCTCCCTCGTCGCAGGGGTCGTATCCGTCATAGGCTATGAATAGAAAAAAATAGATGTTAGCTCCCAGAATTAGACGAATTTTATGATGAGGAAGGAAATTGGGGAAGAGGGCAACGGGAGGGGGCAACGACAAATGGATGTCTCAGATCCCTGACGATGGGAACGACAAGTCGTGAAAGAAACAGGGGGAGTGAGAATGGTCAAAGATGTACCTTGGCGAATGCGGCAGAGCCCAAGGAGAGTCGTCTGAGCAGACCGGAACCTTTTTCAGCGCGAGGATCATGGGTAGGAGAGGCTGCGTTATTGTTCCCTGACCCAGAGAAGCGGCCAGTGATGACAGCGCTTGTACGTCGAGCGTGGGCGGCAGCTGGAACTTCATTCGATTCCTCCTCTACACGAAACAGTCAGATTGCGCTCATCAACGGGAAAGAGGAATAAATGATGACGCAAGAGCGTCTGACCAAAAATGCGGGGAAAAGAAAGGAGACAGAGCTAACGTACCCTCAAAAACAGGGTTTGATGCGATATTAGATCTGAATGGGAGGGTAGCGGCACCCGATTTCGTGGGAGATTGAGCCAGGAAGTAGGACAGGATAGGCGAAGTACTGGGAGAAGACATCCCAACCTTTGGATTGGGGGCGTTGGGAGAGTTGAGAGGTGAAGGGAGATCTGAGCCAGAGCTGGTGAAAGAAGAGCCGGAACTGAGTGACGCAGACCGCTGTCTCCTGCCAAAAGGGCCACCGGTATTGATAGGAATAGGATCGGAATGTTTCGGAGAGCGAGAATTGCTCCTGTGGATGTTGTTGTTGACGTTGTTGGGGCTGTTGTTGGATGGACTGGTTGGGTGAGACATGGTGGGGGTGGAAAGGAAGGAAACGAAAGGGACTGGGGGTGAATTGTTTTTATATATACCCTCCCTTCCCCGCATTTCGCCACCCTTCAATTCAATTTAGCCTCCATCAGTCACGAGGTGGAGCGGATCCGATCATATTGACACTTTTGAAACTCCGATCACCCAAATTGCATCTCCATCTCCGTCACTTCGTTCCCAGTCGTACGCGTCTGGATTGAACATCAACGCCAGTCAAACGACAAAAGTAATGCCACCTAAAGCACCAAAGAAGAAGCAGGTCGAGCCAGTAGCCTCAGCCTCGTCTTCGTCCTCTGTCCCACCTCTCGTTCGTTCGTCCTTTTCTTTACATCTCGTTTCCATGGAACCAAAAGCGCAGTGGAGAGAGAAAAAAGTCTAACACGGAATCCTCTCACAGACGCTCGGCGAACAGTTATCTTACCTACACGTTCCCAAACCGTTCAAGAACCCCAACTACACCAAGAACGCGTCTAGACGGGCCAAGAACCTGAAGACACTGCTCAGTCAAGAGAAAGAACGAGAACGAGTCGAGAGAGAGCGGAGGCGCCTGGAACGTGAGGCCGCTGCTGCTGCTGCTGTGTTGGTGACGAATCCTAACGGCGATGGTGATGACGATGTAGCCATGCCACCCGCGGACTCGGTCGGGTTATCGTCAGTATTTTGATCCTCTTCTGCCCTTTAGGATCCCTCTCTTCTGGATGGGTTCCCAGGGCGGTCTAGTTCTTGTGAAATTTGACTGTTGTTCTGACCTTCTCCGGTTATGTCCATTCCATTCTAGATCCTTGAATCTCGTAGAAGAAGATATGCCCACATGTACGTCGCTTTGACCATCTTTTCCCCTTTCCTTCTTTTTGCTTCCTTTCTCTTTGTCATTTATTGCAATATTGATTCCGCACGTCATGCTCGAGCCCTCGATTAATGGTAATACTATTACTAACCTTTTCCTGTTATCTAGACTCATCTATAGAAGCACCACCTTCGCTTCTCCCTCAACGCCATTACTGTGATATTACCGGCCTCGAAGTAAGCCGATATTTTTCCTACCTCCTTCTTTCCTTCCTTCCTTCCCACCCCTCCTCTCTCTCCATCCTCCATTCATACTACCCCCAAAAATCCATCAACTCCATCATCTAGAAGCTTCGTCTCGTGCCGGAAAATTCAAGTGAACGAGAACCCTAGCTTAGCCATGAGAGTTACCGTGCTAGGGTCGTGTGTAATGTGCTGGTGTCATTTGACTCCGGCATCCGCTGACTTATCTCAGGTAGTCAGCCAACTCAATCTAGGCCTCGTTTTTGTGTTTTATCCCCATTTCAATTTTTTCCCATCCCCACCACCGTGTTTTGCTTCTCTTGCTTCTTTTTCCTTTTCACCGAATGGTGCTTATGGTTCATGACGCTGATCTCCCTCTTTCTACTTCCTCTGCGTATTAGGCACCGTACACGGACCCAGTAACCAATCTCCGGTATCACGACAAGTCGGTTTACGAGCTTATCAAGAACCTTGTGAGTCTTTCTCTCGCTTCCTTCATATGGGATAACCCGTAATCTGACGATTCGATTTTTGCGTTTTCTTTTCTTTATTTTATTTGTTTTGGATGTTTAGAGTCCTAGTGCTGTGAAAGATTATCTCGCTGGTAAGCTCCCCACATCTCATTCTTCCCCATTTTCGTGATTCTGTTTGGCTGAATCGATCTTTGTAAACAGCTCGGGGAGCAGCGGCGGTCTTGAAGTAGCCCCTCCCTTCGTATATTGTCTAGAAGGACACACCCTGTGTATTGTATTTTAGCGATGGAATTCGATGTTCGTTTTCGATTGAATTCGGTTGAGACGCGTTTTTATCGTTCATCATTTCGATCTTCGCACAAGCTATGGTGCCAGCACTCTGTACTCTAGCTCGTCGTCTGAATGTCTCTGTCTACAAACCTCAACGCTAAGAACTTTCCACCGCGATCCAGCCCCTGGTCAACCTAATCGCTTTCACCACCCTCCTCTCTCCCTCCTCTTCCTCCTTCTCCCCCTTTTCACTCTCATCGTCTCCCTTCTCTTTCTTCCCATCTTCCCTGATGTTATTATTAACCCTCATAGTCATAGTCTCCCACTCCCGACTCCCCCTCTCCACCCCACTCCCCCTCACGACCTCGAAATCCTCCCGCACGAGGAACCGCTTCGAGCCGGAGATGATGAGATCTAGCCATGGTCTGTCGCCTTCCCATATTTGCGCTCGAGCATTGGTGTGGGGAGGGGTGAGGGAGGAGAGGGGGAGCCAGGTTGGTTTCATTTCGGGCGTTCTGGAGTCGAGTGTCAGTTACATATATTTGCATGAGATTGGGTTCTGAACTTGGATATGAGGAGGTGTTGGGACGTACTCAATCAACTCGCCTTCGTAGCTATCACAATCCAGTGCTGAACGGTAGATGTCGATCTCGGCTGCCCAGTCTGGGATCGTCTCTGTGAGGAAGAGTTGGCGGCCTATGTGGATGAGGGGAACACGGATGCCGCATTCTTCCTACACATATACCACACACATTATGAGTTACCGAAATCATGATATGAGGGTTGGTCTGGTCAGTACCACCACAGGTTTGGATAATACGGATGGAAATGTACGTACCTTGAGCTCACGGTACGCCCCGTCGAGTGGTGATTCTCCTGGTTCTACTTTACCGCCAAAGCCGTTGTACCTGTATCACGGTTCAAGTTCGACGAAAACCAGGTACGTTGGTTGATTCAGTAACCTCGTACCGATAACACAAGGAACGGGATAGATTCTCTCACATTCCCGCTCCGATTCCTCGTTTCTTCAGTCCTAGTAACATCTTCATACATCAAACACATATAAGTTATCACGGTTAGTACAAAGCTCAACGCCACAACAAACATAGTAATAGAACCGATAGTAGATGTAGTAGATGATAACTGTAAGTTAACGTACCTTACCGCCTAGAATCACGTACACGGTCGTGTAGGATCTGATCTTCGTGAACTCTCTCCAGGGGGTCGAAGACCGAGAATATGCTGCGGAGTAACCTTTGTCTGAATCGTGTGAGGAAGAGGGCGGCTGCCAGTGTGTGAGTGAGTCTAAGGTGAATCCGGTGGCGTGGACGCCTGGAGGGAGATCAAATAGCGGATGGGACTCGAATGTGGTATCTTGAGTTTGCATTGGATTGGGGTCTTGGTGTTTTATGGCTGTAATCAAGATATCATAGTCCTGGCCCCTGGGAGAACGCTGTGAGTCATGGGGAATATCCCAGGTGCCCGGTACAAGCTAGAGATCATGAGGGATACGGATGTAGACTTGGCGAGTTGTTCGATTACTTCTTCACCTCCATCACCCGTCATCACCATTTATACCACTAATCGATTTCGATGAACTCAACGTCTTTCCTCTACCATAGCAGGAAACAGTCTAGCTCAGTCTATTTTGCAAATCGTGGCTCTATATCGTGCGAGGATCACTGGAACTATGGAACTATACGATGGGAGTGAAGGCAGTGGCAGGGGTTGAAACGTTGAAGACTTTAGAATAGGGCTGGCTAGGGGATGAGATAAGTATTGCCTGTTGTGATGTGGGTACTTACTTATAATATAATGTATTTGGAGAACTTAACCGTGTTCATACGGATACGAGACGTCGTCCTAGTATTCCCTTGCTTTCGCGGATGAAATTGTTCATCACCTGATCGCGTTCTGCCCTTATACCTTTCTTTGTCCGAAATTCCTTTGTACTTTCATTTTTTTGAGGGCGTTGAGGCCTTTGGTTAGCGATTTAACCGGCCTCCATCGGCACTTCTTTGTACTCTCCCCACTCTTATGACACCCAACTCTGACGATGCCCACAGTTTTCTCTTCGCCTCTCATGAGCTTTCAGTTTTCCAGCAGTACTTTCTACACCCCGGCAATGAGCACGATCTGCGACTTACCTCCAGAACTCCTCTCCATCATCTTTTTGCTCGCCGTTAAACCAACACTGGACAGAGAAGGACGTGTCAAGCATCCCAGGGACTCGAAGAGCATCCCTTCCTTACCATGGAAGGCAGCAATCCAGCTCAGTCTGGTCTGTAGAACATGGCGTTCTATCGTGCTACATACTCCTGCCCTCTGGATTTACGTCATGGGACTTGGGGATGAGGGAGCTAAGGAGGTGATGAGCAGGACTGGTTGCTTGCCGATCGTGCTGTGCGTTGGTGAGCAGTGGAGCTTCCCTGCTTTGTTTGACGTTGTTGCGCCAAGGATGAGAGAATTGAGGGTGTTCATCGAGTCTGGGGGACTGGAGGTCCTTCCTCGAGAACAGGAAAGGCTGGCGGCTATATTCTCTCAGCCAGTGCCTCTGCTCGAAAACCTCACATTCACCTCTAGGGATCTACAGGGTGAACACGAGTACAGGCCATCTGAGATGCTAGTCTTCATAGCTTCGTATTTCCTCCTTTGGAATGCAAGCAGAACCCTCCGACACCTCGTCTTTGAAGAATGCGCTCTTCCCAAGATCACCTCCTCACACTTCTTCCCTAATCTCCTTTCACTCAAAATCGATATCAGCTATGCGATCAAGAGACCTACGTTCGCTGAACTCCTGCACCTACTCCGGGGCACGCCGAATCTCGAAGACCTCTGTCTACATATCTCAGACGAGGACGTGGTGCCTGTTCCTGACGAATTATATAGCCCCGTCTTGTTGGACCACTTGGTTCGCATGGAAGCCAGCTCTGCTGATCTGAGGCAGTTCACTGGATTCAGCAGTTATTTGTTGTATCCAAATGTCCAGCGTGAGGCATATTGCATCACCTATGCCGTCGACGATGCGACAGATGATACGGCACTGCAATGGGCGAGTACCCTCCTCACCCGGACCAATCTCAATCTTACGAGCAGCTCAGACGCCGTGCGACATCGATCCTACACGTATGCAAGTATACACCTTGGTAGTAATACCGCTAATCTCCATCTCTGGAACCCACTCCTCACGAATAGCGATCCTTCATTCTCCTCCTCATCGGCCCCGGATTCTTACCCCACCTTCTCCATTCCCCAGGACTGTCCTATTGAACTGGCCATAACGGAAGTTCCGGGCCTGACTCGGGATGTCACTGTTCCTATGGGGTTTCTTAGGTCTCTTCGCGTACCGGGGCTAAGGTACTTATCCATCAGCCAACGCATTACTTATATCGGAAACATGTACAGTATACTGGAGAGATTGGGCTCAGACGCGGTCCTGGATCCGTATTTGACCTTTTTTGAATCTCATCCCAATATCCAACATCTTCATTTCGTGGATTGTCGGTTTCCGCATAACATTCTCGGCGCCCTCAGCTCTCTGAGCAAGGGATCAAGCGAGAATAGTACGGGAGGAATCACTGGAGGACTCGAAGCTTCGACTTGGGGAACTGCCGCTGGACCTTCTACCGCCGTCACGAAGCCCCGCTTCATCTGCGAACAGCTCAAAACTCTGTCCTTCGAAGGAATCAGCTTCGACAACAACCCCAATTCCGTTGGTACCAGCCACGGAAACGTCTATCCCGGCCTTAGCGAGGACGGCGATACAAGGACAGATTGGTCCACCCTCGTCTCATTCATCCACAACCGTCGTCATAGTGGCTCTAAACTCTACAGAATCAATATCAAAGCTGCTCGAGGTCTTACTGCAAGAATGGTTGATGATCTTAAGATCGCTTTGAGCGTTCCTGGTCCGGACGGGTTTGTGGGTGGGAGCGAGGGTAAGGTGGAAGTCGTCTGGGATGGTTTAGTGCCGATCGTGCAGCCGCGTAAGGATAGCAAGACACTGCGGAATGAGCTTCTTATTTTGCAGAGAGAGAGGGAAAGCAAGGGCGAGCTTCAGTGGGAGTCGGATTAGGGACTCGGAGAGGGTCCTATTTTTTGTGCTTTCTAGGCTATAGTACTATTCGCGTTTTGTCTGGCCGCTTTTGAATCTCGAATCTCATGCAGCTGTAATTCTACTATGTCCGACTGTAGATATACGATCATCGTTTGAAACCTATGGTTATACATTGAACGTCCTAGGTGGAGACGTTGAGGAGGACGAGCTGAAGTCGGCGTCAACGCACAAGACGAGAGGTAAGCTGCCGGCTCTACTCATCACCTTCTTAACCCCCTTCTTTTTAAGTACCATCACGTACACCCAGAGGGAAGGAGTATCCAGTACAATAGATCGCCATAATCTGCATACGAGACTAAGCTGGATTGCTTCCTGCCATGGTAGGGAAGGGATGTAATTCGAGTCCTTGGGAAGTTCGACACGTCCGTGTTTGTCGAGTGTCGGTTTCACGGCGTGGAGGAAGACGATGGAAAGTACGTCTGAGTTTAAGTTGTGCATTGTGGTAAGAGCTGGAAAGTATCAAGAACTCTTGGTAGACTGAAAGATCCTCCAAGGCAAGGGAGAAAGGCTGAGGAGCGTCGTTACATAAAGTCTCTGAAGGAGATGGCGCGGTCAGGTGACTAATGCGCATACACCTACTCGAATCTAAACAGTCCAAGTGGGTCCAAGTGAGTATCCAGTCGATCATTTTCTAGGCTGTACAGTACACTGAATAACATAGTCCAAATTTAGTGAACACTACCCAATGTACCAAAACCAGTTGATTCGTATTCCGACTCTATCCCATCTGTCGTATCCCCCTTCAGTTCCCCACACATCGACTCAACAGGAACCAGAACGCCACTTCCATCCCTCAGTTCTCTTCAAAAAGTCCATCTATCAGTACTCTTCGAAATCCCATCCCAGATGACGTCCACACCACAGCCGGCTTTGCTGAGCGCAGCTCTGAGGTCGTCGACCATCTCAGTGGTGAGATTCCGCGCGTCTCGGACATGTATACTTAGCTGACTCAGTGGTGTTGAGTCCAGGCGATCATCGTGGTGAGCGTCGTGATGAGGATGACATTGAGATGAGGACTGGGATGGAGATGGGGCCAAATATTGGATTAAAGAGATAAGAGGGGACCAAGGCGTAGTCTCGCCGTCCTCGCTACTGGCGACGTTGGAGAAGTTGACCGTATCGAAGATCAGCGTCTCGAGGCTACCCAGGGGGCGGTCGCGCCTTGTTTCTGTCTTGGAAGAGACAGACGGAGAGCTCAGGGACAGAGCCCCAGCCGCGTTGGATCCATCACCCTCCCATCCCTGCGTCTCAGCCTCCCTGCGCCCCACCTGGCACGATAAATCAAGAAAACATAGTAACTCAATCGGGAAGTCACAGTGCACAAACTGCAGATTCCTAATCCCCGTATGCGCTCTGAAGAAGTCCAAGTACGGATTAAGGACTGAATCGTCTAGATACTCGTCCTTTACGAGGAAGGACCTGAGTTGGCAGATGGAAAAGTGGGTGAGGTTTGGGATGTGGAGGGAGTAGAGGAAAGAGATGGACATGGTGTGGGTAAATACGTGGCCGTCGTCTACGAAGAGGCAGACGGCCAAATCTTTAGGATCGGAGAACAGGTCGTAGGGATACGAAGGGGTGAAGGTAGAGGAGACGGTGGTAGAAGAGTTCCAGAGCCCGATAGTGGCAGAATCAGACTTGACTATGAGGCGAGCGTGAGTGTATGATTTGACATCGTCCGAGTCCCTGGAGAGGCCAAGTGCAGTGAGCAAACTATCCATGAATTCCAGGTCCTCATCAAACTCCTCCTCCGACCCGTCGTGCTCGTCAAAATCCATGATGACACGATGTCCAAGATCGTACGACTGTTGCTTCACGTTTGGGAACTTAATATAACTTCTCAGCCCAGCGCACTGTTGCGTCGACATGGAGACCCGCAAGGAGTCCAGCTTGTCGAGGAGGAAAGGGGTGTAAGGGGCACCAGGGAGGAGAAACCGTTCTTCTTTAGAAGTGATGAAGATACATAGATCCCTGAGGTTGGGCACCGCGTCAAGGAAAAAAAGGAGCTCTATAGTCTGAGAGGTGGGTGCTACAACCTTCTGAGTGATGTGTAATCTGAGTGAGAGCAGGTTTGGAAAAGGTGGGAATGGCATGAGGGTGAAGAAGCAGTCCTTGAACACAATGTGTTTGAGCGTCGCGCTGCAGCTTTGGAGGAGCGGAGAGGATACTATGAGGAGCAGCGGTGGGGTATGCTCATACGCCATCAAGCCCACATTGCTCTCCTCGTTGCAGAACGTGAGCGACTCAAGAAGAGGCACTGGAAGAGAGAACGCGGCCACTAACTTCTTGGGTTCGTCAGAAGATAAAAAATCTCTGCTATCAAAGGACACCCTGAGCTCCCTTAGCCGCGACGCCGCAGCCTCAAACGACTTGACCAAGCTCTGCTGACGCTCCACAAGCAGCACAACGGGCAGTCTTCCGGACCTCGCCAACATTTCCTGAACACTCTCCTTCTTGACTCGGAGGATATAAACCCATAGCTGTGGGTTCCTCAGCGCAACGGAACGCCAGGTTTTGCAGACGAGACTAAGGTGGACTGAGTCCTTCCATGGCAGGGAGTAGAGGTCTGCGAGAATAGGATGTTCGACCCGTCCGTATCTGTCGAATGGGGGCTTGATGGCGTGAATGAAGATGGAGGAGAGAAGTTCGAACGGTATGTCCTGTATCGTTGTGGGTTTCATTGTTTAGCACGAGCTAGCGTTCTTCGAATAGGACAGAGGGAAGATGGGGAACCTGACACTGGCAGTGAGAAAGTTGGATGAACCACGGTCAGATGACACTGAGCACGACGCAAGACGCGGCGTGCTCGTCGTCGCTAGCGACGACAAAGACTGTGTATCCTCTGCGCCCATGGAATCTTTGCTACCTAAACAATTGCTTTCACTAGTACTAGTGTAGAGAACTTCATTGGGTAGTAAATACATATATAGTGTCAGTAAATTACACAAGCACATCGAGCTCTCAGAGCACGACGACCGTGACGGTCATTGGCAGTCACAATATATTCAACAGAAACCACGAGAATGAAGAGGACACCAAGACATATAACGGAAAGACAGACGCATCTCCTGAGCCCATGGGTCAAATTCCCTCTACTGAGTTACACCTTTCCTACTCATCCACATAATGTTTCGCCCATAAACTCCAAGCTTACCTTACCGTCCCACAGAGCGAAATCCCCTCTCATTATCCCAGCTGGATCACTGTGAGCTGTTCCTCGTGTTTTGCATTTCCTTGCGATGGAGGTGGGATCCGACTCCACCGCCGCACCATGCGATTTCGAGATCGAGATGACCAGACCGAGGATGAGAGCTATCACAGAACCAGAAGGAGAAGAGTTCTCGTATCCTCCAAGGACCATGCGCAACGGCAGCTGAGAGATAGACAGAGAAAACGCGGATTGGATGAAGATGATGTTGACATAGTAGGATAAGCGAAGTAGTTAGTGAAGTACAATCGGTGCAGTGAAGAAACATGCATATGTTGATGATTGACCAATGTATTGGCCGTATACATCCGTATCGCCTCCGAAAGAGCATGCGAGTCCGAGAATGAGACAATGCCGGAGAGTCGCCTCTCAACTTCCCTGTCGTTCAAAACGAAAGCCGTCAGAGTTCTAAATCAACAAAACGACAGAGAGAAAACACACAAACGCACTCTCTGATGAAGTAGAGCAGTAAACCTAGGTCCCCGTCAAGAAACAGGCTGATGTTTAACCAACGTATTCGCTGCGTGCATACGTATCGTATCGAACGGGTTCTTCGCAAAGTCTGGGTTCTTGAGAATAAGTGGATGTCGTAGCCTCTCCGCCTCTCTATAAAACCCACCTTCAGATTCCGAGAAAGCAAAGAAACGAGGCAAGAAAACAAAACGTACAGAGCCCCCTTCCGCTGCGCCTTACTCAACGTACTCCTCCTCCCCTGCCCAATAACACCACCCACACCACCCACACTCTTCCTCTTCTCCCCTTGCTCGTCTCCCTCAACATCCATATCACCCTTCTTCTTCCCCCTCCCCCTCCCCTGCGTCAGAGCCTTAAGCTCACTCTGCGAAATCGTCTCCCCACCACCAGCCGCAGCAGCGTCCTCATCGACCTTACGCACGATATCAGAAAGCACGTCTTGGATGTCGCCGAGACCGCCTGCGACTTGTTTCTCGTGCTTTGCGTTTCGTGCACCGGAGGTGGAATTTTTTGAGAGGAGGGGAGGTGGTAGGCCTGTTGGTTGGAGAATTAGAGAGAGAGATGGAGAAAGGGAGATAGAAAGGTGGTGAGGAGGAGCAACGTACGCTCGAGAAAGGCCTCTCTCTTCAAGGCATGTTTATCCCTCTTCTTCGTCCGAAACTACTCTTCCGGGTCCTGCGGTACCGTGTCCATACCACGCAGAATATCCGTAGCCTATATCCATCAACATGAAGCATCAGCACTCAATGTATACCTTCGCACGTCAGAGCAACCAGAACGAACGAAACGAAAACAAGACGAACCTGGACATAGCTCATACTCTCCACGTCTACACTCTCCACGCGCACCGCATTATACTGGACCACCGATTTTTTCTTGAAGGTCGTAGCCGGAGGTAGAATTTGTGGGTAGCGTTACGTAGTAGGGACGTGTATCCCTATCTCTATATATGGAAGTTCGAAGGTTGGTTCGAGTGGGTGTGAGAATAAGGAAGCTCAGAAGACGTACGGTTGAGAGACATGATACGACTCTATATCTCTCCATAGCTTACTTTTCGTCCCTCTTCAACCTGCAGCACATCTGTTCTGCTCACACCAACGAATCCACAATCGCCGAAAGTAGTAAGATCTGAGTGGGGAGGTGTGTTGGGTAGGTGTAGACCTGGTGGAACGCGTCGACGTCAGTGAAAGACGTGTCGATGCACATGTTAAGTGAACTCGGAAGGACTTACAACCAAGAAAAGGACCCCTTCTTTATGCATCAGGGCTTGGTTTTCATCCGTCGTCGTCGTCGTCGTCGTCGTCATCATCATCATCCGCGTCTGTGGTGTCGTGTAGAGGCTGTACACAGGGAGACGCTTGCAAGGAATAAGAACAGCGTCGTACGGTCTCGCAAAATACACACATACACACTCGAGAGGCGACTCGAGCTCGGTAACACGCTACAGTAAACCACTAAAGCTGAGCAAAACCACAAATCAATGAAAAAACGACTAGCAGAACCGAGTAGGAATCAAGTACGCGTCGCACATCCACTGTATTCTACACACACTTTAGATACTGAGGCGTAAGCCAGAGGCAAGAGTGGACGAAATCGAGGATGGGTTGATTCAGAAGTTGAGGAGAAACGTCCATGCCATTCCAGGAAACGGTCAACGCGGTCACGTGCAGCTTACCGCGAACTCGAAGGCTGCCCATCATCCTCTGCGAGCGGATATCTTGCTACACTTTTATCACTCATCACCTCATCGAGTACCTTCTCTAGCTCAATAACGACTCCGACGAGTGCAAGGCACACACCAAATAGCCGTAAGATCTGATAACTCGAGTACACTGGCAGAGATCACTACAAGTCAAAGGCGGTCGTTACTCACGATCAGCCTCGATTAAAAAAAAATCGTAAAAAAAAGTTAGAGAGCACCTATCGGATGATATAGTTCCCTCTAGCCGACTTGAACGACTGACCTCGTCATTAACAGCTTGTCCAGGGAAATTACTAGTGACGCGCTCTACCAACTGAGCTAAGAGGGATGTGTTTCTGTGCTGCACCTTCTGCTGCGTGTTGAGATATTGGGTGCGGTGTGGAGAGAATCACACGATGGGAGATGGGAGAATCCGAAGCGAGATAAGATAAGATAAGATCACCAACCCACCGGATCGATTATCAAAAAAACACCCGCGCTAAAACAAATCAGCCAATTCGGCTCAGTAAGTAAAAACCCGTCTCGGCTCGGACTAAGTAAAACTTCTAAGCGTTCGGTTGTTTTCGGCTAATACACAGACTCTGAGGTGTAAAAGATTATTTGTCAATATCAATTCTCAATCACACCATCAACCCAACCAACCCTCGCCCAATCCATAAACCCGCAACCCGCACTTACCTCAACGAAGATCACCCACACACACACCCAACTGTGCCTCCGTCGACGGCTCGTTCTAGACTTCGAGACGCACCCACGCACATATACACGTATTAGGATAGCGGTGCTGTAACAGGATCAGGAACGAGGAAGTTGTGCCTTTTTTTCTTCGATAAATCTCTTCCTCCCCTTGCTACGAAGTTGTGTGATACAGTAAGAGATCGATTTTCTCATTTAGTATCGTATCGTCGTATTGATCTCTACAGAACAGGCTATCCAAACCTCGTCTTGCAGTTACTCGCCACTCGTGTAAAAGAAGCGCACAGAGTAGCGTTTTTGATTAGGTGGTCCAAATTTTTTTTTTTTGACAGTTTGACGTGGAAGCGCCTCTTTTTTTGGTTTGGAAGGAAAAGAAGAGAAGCAGAGTGCGCAGAGAGAAGAAGAAGAAGCATTTGTCTTCTACGACGACTGACGCTGACGTTTACCGTCATCCATCCCCCACTTCCCAATCCAATCCCCAAATCACCTTCCAACGCAAAATTCCCACATCCAGAACCACTAGCATAACCACATCCAGAACCTCTAGCACAACCCACAAATGGCATCCATCCACGACCTCCAACTGCACACCCTCGAACACATCCTCCTCCTCCTCTCCCCGCACGACATCGCCTCCTTCGCCCGCACATCCCGCATCTTCCACGACGCCATCTACAAACCCGTCGACGACAGATTCTGGCGCAGCGTCTACCTCGACGTCGTCGAGCTCGATGATCCCAGAATATGTGTGCGCTGGGGTCTAGGACCTAGTATCGAGCCACGGGATTACTACCAGTCCCAGAACAACAACAACACCAAGCCCAGCAATACCGGTGCCTTTCATACGAGGCGGGGCGCACCTCGTGTGAACTGGATGGATAGAGTGAAGCGTACTGTATGGGCTAAGTCTGTGCTTGACGATCCGTCGAGGTGTGGGAGGCTTACGGGGTCGACGACGGGGGATGTGATTGAGCTGTGTCGGACGTTTTTGGAGCTGGTGCATAATGCGCCGGTGAGCAGGCCGAGCGCTGTTTTGGGTCCTGGGGTTGTACCTGGCGTCGCTGGATCTGGATCCTCATCTTCGTCTGCGGCGGCGTCTGGGTCTATCCCTGCATCCGCGTCGACGGCTGTGAATGGGAGTACGAGTACAAATGGGATTACGAATGGGACTGGAGAGGAAGACTCGGACGGCGCAGGGCCCAGTTTCGAAGTCTCCAAGAACATACTCTGGGTGCCCGTCATCCTCCGACCAGGCACACTCTTCGACAACCCCCACCTCTTCATCCATCCCCGTCCCATCTCCCATCCTCATCCCCACCACCCCTCCCATCCCCACTCCTACTCCCAAATCCCCTCCCAAACACCCCCACCCCCAACCCCAACATGGTCCCACATCCTCACCCACCCCACCCACCCCCTCTCCCAATCCCTCTCAAAACTCCACACCTTATACGGCCTCACCACGCGCGACATCGCCGACGTGCGGTTGCGGAGGCTGAGTTGGGGGTACGTGTATGATTTGAGGCAGTATGGGTTTTTTAATCGGTTTGGGCCGTTTATGGTTCTTGACGATGATGATGATGATGATGATGATGATGATGATGATTACGATGATGATCAGGGCTTGGATCGGGGCTTGGATCGGGGTGATTGTGGTGGTAGGGATGGGAGGGATGATTGTGGTGAGGGGGGTATGGATGTAGACCATGGCCATGGCCATGGAGAGAGGGAGAGAGGAGGCAGACTGGTCGTGAACTGGGTACATCTCCGTGCTATACACCACCTCATGAGTCTGCACGTCGTCGAGCTCCCTGGGTTGGTTGTGAATATGGATGGGGATGATGGGGGGAACGACGACGACGATGGAGATGACCAGGAGGGTGACGACGATGGCGATGACAACGAGGATGAGCATGATGAGGATGGTGGGGATGAGGATGAGGATGAGGATATGGATGAGGATATGGATGTGGAGATGGATTTGGACGTTGGGTCTAGTAATTTGGCGAGCACCTCAACGTCTGCGGTGGTCTCGTCTCCCAATCCAACTACGTCATCCGTCCCTCTCCCTGCCCCTCCTCCCGCTGCTGCCCTTGTCCCACCCCCGACGACGCTATCAAATCCCACGGGGATAGCTATACCTCCTGTCCCTCCCACCTCCCTAGTCCCTCCTCCCACCACCACTAATACTACAACCAACCCTCCTTCCACCTCCTTAATCCCCACCCCACCCAACCATCAAACAAACCAAACACCTAACCACCAAATCTCAACCAATAATCAAACCCAACAAGACCCACTCGAATCCATCGACCTCGATTTCGTCATCTACCAAATGAGCATGCCTTTCCTCCAGTCGTTCCTTGGGGAGGGCGTGTGTGTTGATGAGGTTGCGAGGCGGTGGGTTGGGTGGGATCGTGATGATTCCGAGTCGATAAGGGAGGAGGGGAGTGGGGAGGAGACGACGACAACGAACGGTCGTCCTCGCAGTTCAACCAACGGAACTACAACATCTCACAACTCGAGGAGACGAACCCACCACACGAGCACCAGGAGACCAAAGCGAAGAAGAAGTAAATCCGAAGAAGCACGATATCTACGGGAGAACGACTGGGCGGGCGTCGAGGGCCCGTGGAGTTGCTCGTTTTGCTTTATAGACCATAGGTTGTTGATGGCGTATAATAATGTGGGTTTGTGTTTTTGTTTTCTCTTTGGTTTTCGTCTTCGCTTTGTGTTTTTTTTTTTTTTTGCGTTTCTCTTTGGTTTTATTGGTTTCTCTTTGTTTTATTTCCTGTCTTTGGTGCACCCTCTATACGTCGTACGATATACTAACCCCACTCTTCTCGTGTTGGTATATACTAGCCGCCCCCACAAGATCCGTACTATGCGACGCGACATCCGGATTCGCACCCGCCTGCGCCGCCCCATCCGCCGAGTTATAATCCGCCGAATCATCCGGCGGGGAATACGAATAGTAACGGTACGTTTTCTTCTCTATTCCCCACACCCCTTTCCTCTTCATCTCACCCTTCGTCCTCCCCTCCTCATCTAACACATACTAACCCCTCCCCCCCTCTCTCTCACAGCCAACCCCTCCTCCTCCTCCGCAACGACCCGAGGCACCGATCCCTCCATCTTCCTACTCCCGGGGTTCAGAGAGGTGTTCAGGACGATGCCGGTTTATTTCCGTGTGACGGGGTTGAGTCGGGCGGAGGGGTTTGATCGGGATGGGGATGATGAGTTTGGTGAAGAGGGGGATGGGGATGGGGGGAGGAGTGAGAATGGAGAGAGCCACCCTGCTAATAGCAACGGTGTCGGGTACGACCGTACCCATCACGATAGCACTCCCTCTAGGAACAGCGCTACGTCAAGGGATAAGTCAAGCCCCGGACCCAGACACGGACACGGACACAGACGAAGGAGACAACCTAGACCTCGCAGACCCAGGATCCACTTCATCGGACAGATGGGCGCGCAGTCTGTGATTACGGGGTGGGTGCAGATGATGCCGCGGAGTGCGTCGCCTTCGTTTAAGCGGGGGTCTCCACGTCGGAGTCGGAGGGAGGGGGGTAGATCGGACGTTGGTTCGAATGCACACCGGAACGGTGATATGGGGCATACGGCGGATAAGGGGAAGGGGAAAGCGAGAGTTGTTGATGTGCTGGAGGAGGTGGAGGAGGAGAGAGAGCGTGGGAGGAGGGGATGGTACGATTACGGTGCGAGGCGGGGGTTGTACGGTGATGCGGCGGGGGATTGGGATCCTCGTCGTCGTACTGCTGCTGCTCGTAGTAGTGGTAGGGCTAAAGCTCAGAATGGGGATGCGGAGATGCGAGACGGGGAAGGGGGTAGAGAGCATCGGGGATGTGATAGCGATTATGGGAGTGATGATGATGATGATAGTGAGGTTGATGATGATGATGGTGGGGAGCGTGATGAGGATGAGGGAGACGAAGATGGGGAGTACGTGCAGTGGCATTTCGTTAGTATCTTCTCCTTCTATCCCCCTCCCTTTCTTCCTCTCCTTCTCTTATCCTTCATCCATACTCTTACCGATCCTATCTGATACATTTCCCACGTTTTATAGGTCTCCGGAGAACAAGGCAACGCAACATGGAGGTCCGTCTCCCTCGTCTCCCTCTCATATACATAGCTATCTGATTCTGACGGATGGTACCTATTCAGCTCGGAAGGAATCCAGATCGGCGGTATAGGCTCTACGTTCGGTGTCCTGGGTACGTGGACGACTGTGTTCCATGAGGAAGACGATCCTGTCGGTATGTTATCTCCCTCTTATTCTTCATCCCCACCCCCCGTTCCCTCTCTCCCATCACTCTTACATCATCGCGTTGTGTGATGTGTTCATTGTATTTATTTGTTTGTTTGGCGGTGTGGTTAGGTCCGTTCTGGTTGAGGAAACGTACGACGGAGGAGGATATTATGCAGATGTGATTTTGACGTTGGTATTGAGGTTGTTCATTGAGGAACACCGGTGTAATCGACGATTTGTGCTCTTTTCTTCTTTTTGTTTCTAGGCTGGGGCTGGGATTTTTTGTGGTTGGGTTCGGGGCTTGGTGTTTGTGGGTCGTGTTGAATTGGGTTGGGTATGTGGTGTAGTGAGGATCCGTGTCATGGACGACGGGGTTGGTTAACGAAAAAACGACATTCAAGATAATTTTTTCTTTCTCTCTCTTTCTTTTTCTACATTTGTAAAACCTATATACTCATACAAATCCCTTCTGATCTACATCCCTCAACTCTCCTACATCCCTCATCGGTCTGGCCTCTTTCGATTCCATCTGCATCTCATGATTCTGTTCTCTCTGTGTATTGTATACTTCATTGTTACGGTAGTGTTCAATGCTCATTACGACGTCTCTTTTTTTCTGCTTTGTTTCGTGCGTGACTATCTAAGGTATATATACGGTATGGGGTTGTGGATTCTAATGTTGCCGTAGGTGAGGGTGAGGGCGAGGGTGGTCAGGAACGGCGGTTGGAGGTGGACTCGGTGACCACGTGAAACGCCGACATCTCACCGCGTCGTTTTTCTTGAAATCTACTCTCGCTCGTCATCCAAGGCGTCCTCGAAAATCGACTGCTGGTCGTCTCATCGGCATCGTTCTCGCTTGATCTCAACACGTCTCTGGCCCATCTATCACTGTGTCTACGCATAACTGAGGCCACATAAACCTAACACAATGGTCTGAACGCATCTTCTGCTCTTATCAACCCTCTTTGTCGTCCGTTTACCCAACGTTATTGTACCTTACAGCCCAAAGCACCAAGATCAAAATCCACAGCGTCGACCTCCCATCTCTCCTCCGCCAAGCCCTTCAAGAGACAGTTCGCAGTCCAGGATAATGCGACGGAGAGTGTGGATGTGGGGAGTATGAGCGGTGTCCAGGTTCGTTTTTTCGTTTTCGTTTCGTTTTAGTTCTGGTTGCTCTTAAGTAAGGAGTGGTATTGGGTTGCTGATGTTTGGTGTTTATGGGTGTAGGCTGATGAGATTCTGCGTGGTATGGACGCGGGACCGCAGGAAGAGCAGATTCGGATGAAGAAGAGGGATAAACACGCTATGAAGAAAGAGGCGTTTCTCGACCGTACGTTCTCCTCCCCACCACCTCTCTCTCCCCCTCCCTCCCTCCCTCCCTCTATAACCCTCTCTCTAACTCTCTAACCAACAGGCCTACACCTCCCCTCTACCCAACCCTACTCAAAATCCCACCTCCGGCGTATGAAACGCAAAGCACGGGAACAAGTCGCAGGCGGTCTAGCCGATATACAAGACGTGCTTTCTGATATCGTGCGTAAGGTCGATGAGGACGCTGCTGCGGCTGGTGGTGGGGAGACTATTGCACAGAGTCAGCTTAAGGCCCTGGAGAAAGGGAAGGGGAAGGGGAAGAAGAAGGGTGATATGGATATTGAGGATGGAGGGGAAGGGGAGAAGAGGAAGAGTGAGGGTGGTGTGGGTGGTGTTATTGGACATGGGAGGAGGAGTACGTTGAGTAAGGCGCAGCGGAAGAAGGCTCTGTAGGTTTTTTTTTCTTCTTTCTCCGTTTCTTTACTTTCTCGGAACCTGACGGTTTTTGGTAGGGAGGCGGAGAGGCTACGACATCCGCTTATCCTCAAGAACCCGGACTTTGCGAAGAACCCGTTCGAGACGATACGTACCCATGCTGCGAATACGCTGGTTAAACATCAGCCTGTTTCTTGACGTGGATCGAGGTCTACTGCTCTACTTTATCCCGAGGGAGTTTGTATGTTTACTCCCGCTCGTTTTGTTGGTTTCGAACTCTGATTATTTTCGTTTTGAACGATAGGGGGGTCAAAAGGCGACTTTGGCACCTTTATTCTCGAACTCGCGTGCGGCCAATGTGTTGGTCAAGCATCGGGATATGCATGTTTCACTGGACCGATTGTACTATTCCACTATGTTAATATCATCTTCGTGCCATCCTTGTTTTTTTCTGTCTCAGTCTCAACCGTTGTTGCGCCTGGTTCGAGAAGCACCCCTTAGGACAACATCCTTTGAGGATACGAGGACTCACCCTCTCCTGGTTCTGAAATAGCTCACTCTGATCATCTCGATCTCAAAATTGCTTGGTACGACGGTGGAGTCCAAATCCCACCTTCATCTGAATAGCAAGGAAATGCAAAGCACGGGGAACGGTTCCTAGTGCTCTAGCTGGGATAATGAGGGGGGCTTGGTATGTTTTTTTTTTTTTTTTTTTTTTCCTTTTCTTTCTTTTACCTTCAATGTTGACGGTCCGTGCTGGTGCTGATAGAGAGGTTGAGCGGCTACTACAGCACTTGCTTATTCACAAAAACCCGGACAAGTTTGCGATGAGCCTATTCGAGACGGTGCACACGCATGCGGCGAATACCTTGGTCAAGCATCAACCTGTTTCTTGACGTGGATCTAGTTATACTTCATCCCGAGGGCGTTTGTACGTTCTCTCCCTCGTTTTGTTGATTCGGAGCCCTCATTTCCTTGCTTAGTTCCATAGGGAAGCTGAGAGGCGGCTCTCCGGCATCCTCATCCTCAAACTTGCATGATCTTTCTGAGGTGATACGGACGCATGCCACGGCCAATGCGTTGGTCAGCGATCAACCTCTTCCTTGACTAGCGTCCAGTTGTACTTCATCACCCGTTGCACCATCTGGCTATGAGAAATATTGTGATCATCTTGATCTCAAGCTTTCGTGGGGAGTCCCCTGGCACAGCGACGTTTCTAGGTACACAGCGGAATACCACGATCCATGAGCCGTGATCTCTTGATCTCATTCCGGTCCTTGGTTTTCGACCCTTCGCAGGGTGAACCGGTGCCATCCCAGCCCTCGCTGATCCCCGCTTTAAGTCCTGCTATGCGTAATCTGGTTCATGCACCGGTTCATGTAGCCTCTTTCGCTGCATCCTATCCTCGCACAGAAATCGATCTTTCTGCTTCCACTCCAACAACTCGGTCGCCAAGCATCAGGATGCACGTTGGTCTTATAATGAGTTTCATTCCATGGTCTCCTAGATATCCCCTGCTGTCCTTCGCTCCTCTCTCTTCACTTGCTCTTTCTCTCTAACCCCCTGCAACAATAGACATGGGGAAGCACTGCTGGTCACTGCCTCGCCGGTCATTCACTCCTTTCCTGGCTCTGATGTTGCTGGAACTAGCCACGCCAGCTGGAGTTGACGCTGGTTTGGTCAACGTGACTGTAGACGATACTTCCCCACGTCTGATTTACTCGCTTGGTCTATGGCTCTCGGTAAATACAAAGGAGCCCTGCACAGGATGTCCAGTACTGCCAAAACATTCCGAGCACATTTTCGATGTGCGTTCAAAGTTTACTTCCTGTCTCCTAATGGGATCCCGGATTCCATGTCGTTGATGTTCACATGTAGAGCACTTTTCGCCTTGCCGTTTCCAATCCAAACCCGCAAGCGGGTGAGAACTCTGAATCTGTCAGCCAGTTGTTTCTGGATCTTCCCTCTGACGGTGAGGTGTTTCCACCTGAAATCTCGTCCACCAGTTAGATGGAGCTTGCTGAAAGTTGGTGTACTGGAACAATGGATTACTGAGACTTGTTACGTAGCGACTGCCGTCTACGTCCAAGCTATCGTACCAGGTGTTCAAGTCATCAATCAGTGGAATAGAATTAGTAATCTTCAGATTGGCGGAGACGCTGAATACTACTTCTTCTTCGGTAAAGACCTTTTCGGATCCTTCCAACAACCTGCTCCGGATTTGAGCAACACAGACGACGGGTTTCTATACAACGTTACCGTCTACAGTAATAACACAATCGCTCCTGGAAAACACAGGTTCAGGATTGAAGCTGGTCAAGAAGGGGGACGACAGACTATGTTTCTGCTCGATTCAATCATTTACTCGTACGTCCTTCTCTGCACACAGCCTTCCTTTACTGGCGATGGGCCTGACGAGTGATCAATAATTGACAAAGGGTAGACGATGGAAGTTCGCCCAGCTCACTGTGAGTGTTACTTCGTTCGTCACAACACATTCTTATGGAGGACTTACAACCTTGTTTCTCTCGAATGAAGCAACTCCGGCGTAGCTGATCCCCTTACTTCTTCTGCGACTTCCACAGTCCCATCGACGCCCACAATTCCATCGACACCCAAAGGACCTTCCATCACCGCTACGCCAACTGTAACCAAAACCAAACCGACGTTAACGACTATCATCATCGCTACAGTCGTTACTGTCATTGGGTTTTTGCTGATTCTCTTGGTGGTACTCGGTACTATTCTGTACCGCCGGCATCGATCTAGGACACGACAAGTATCCACTCCTCCGAGAGACTTCGGTTCCACAGTGCAGGCTCCACCAGCTGCTCTTCTGCGACAAGAGTCACGCACACTCGCCGAGGACGTTAGAGATTTGGGTGATGGTACCTTCACCGATTCAAACAGAGGTGGTCGGGAGTCTTCTTATGTATCAGCACCCTCATATAGCTCTGGAACCGCTCCTCCTATGTACGATCCGCTATGGAGGGATGGTTTGGATGGAGAACGTCCGGAAGGGAAACTTGAGGCTCAAGTTAGTGTTAACGTTGATCACTCCGGTAAATAGGTGGCACTGTAGTAGTGGCTGAAACTGGTGTTGGACAGGATATCTGTACGGCTATGTTGATATCGTCTTTCTCTCGTCTGCTTTCCTTGATCCATGTCCAGACGGCTTTGGTACCAATGGTTCGGTGAGCATCAGATATCTCTGCTGTTGCATGAGAGCGAGATGAAATCACGATTCAATTTCTTATTAGACTCGTGGTGGCAGAAAGAGCTCTTCACTAGTACTGTGATCATCTTGATCTCAGGTCTTCGCCAGGTACGCAAATAACATAGCACGATGGTTCATGCTTACTTCTAGTTCGTTCACCAACGTCTAGACGCTCAAGTTTGCCAGAGCATGACTTCTGGGCGCTATGTTTGTACTGCGAACACATCATAGGCTGTGTCTTCATCATTCTTTTCCAAGTCGTCAGCACAACGGTTGAGGAGAGTCGACTTGCTGCGCCCGCATTTCTGCTTCTGACGAATACGTTCTTTCCCCCACTACATCTCTCTCTGCCACCGATATACTTATACCTATGTCCAGGATCTCCGATACTCTTCCCTTCGAAATCATATCCAAGATCTTCATCCTAATCATCCAGCCACCGCTCGACCGATACGGACGTATCGAATACCACGATACTACTCTAGCCATCCCTTATCTCCCTTGGAGAGAATCCATTCAGCTCAGTCTCGTCTGTAGAACATGGCGTTCTATCGCTGTACAGACTCCTCAACTCTGGACCAATCTTTCGGGCATACTTCAAAGAGAAGGTCTGACGACACTGCTGGAGCGAAGCGGCTCGTTTCCAATCGTGCTGTGTGTGCATAAGCGGTGGGTGTTGTATCGTGCGTATCCTTTGGTGAGGGAGAGGTTGGGAGAGTTGAGGATCTATGGTGGGTGGGAGACGAACACGGATGGCCAGGATAACCCTGCTACTAGGTTGTCTGGTCGGATTGGACTTAGGGTGCTAGATGCTGATGCACCCTTGCTCACGTCTTTGACTCTCGAGAGGCGACAGGCTCACCCCGGTATGAACCTGTTCTCCGGCACCATTGGCATAACTTCTCCTTCCCTTATCATACGCGTCGCTCCCACCCTGGTACACCTCGTCATGAAGAGCTGTATGCTCTCGGATCCTGCCCTGCCACAGTCTTACCCCAGTTTTGACCAGCTGCAGTCATTCGAGTTCGATGCGCACTTCAGTCATTCTAATAAGGAGCCGCTGCTCGACCTGCTTCGTGCCATGTCGAATTTGGAGAATTTAAGGATTCGTCTGTACAGCGAAAATACGAGTTATACTCCTTCAAGTTCTCCAGTCGATCCAGAAGCCGTCGTCTCCCTACCTCTGCTCTCGAGCATAGAGCTCTTCACTTCTCTGGAGGTGTGCGTGGATTTCTACAGGTATTTAGCATACCCCACCACCGCACGTCAGGTATATCACGTCTCCCCACACGAAGTTCTGGACGACAACGACGAATCCCAATGGATGGATGCATTCCATTTGTTCTTGGGCTGTTTCAACCTGGACAAGACTGCGACGAGTGGAAACACGTATTCTCATGCTAGGTTGGATCTGGAGCCACATCTGGCTGGCGTATCGCTATGGAACTCATCATCGTCCTCCAACTCCTCCGACCCTTCCACCACTGAGGGTATTCACCCACTCCACGTCGTTTATGAAGAGCAGTCCCAGGGCGAGAACGACATCGCCCCCTCGAAATTCTTAAGACACCTCTGCATCCATAGTCTAACCTACCTTACCATCCGTGAACGGGGGCTCGTAAGCGAGTCAAGTGGCATTTCAGAGTCATACGCTGTTTTCTTCCAGAACAACGAGGGGATAGAGGGTTTGGAGTTCGAAGACTCTAAGCCCTCGGCGGATGTGGTGAAGTTTTTGGATCCGGAGTCGGAATGACGATACTACTATGTTCTGTCCTAGTTTCCGTCACGGTTGGGTATGTTGTGACTGACTCCTGGCATCGTCGTGCTCTGATAGCTTGGTGTGCTTGTGTAATTTATTGATAGTAGATGTATTTACCGCTCAATATGGTACTCTATACTAGGACCAAAGAACACGACCATTTGGGTACCAAAATAATCCCCGAGTGTAAGGGACAATGCAGTCTTTGTCGTCGCTAACTTGAAGGATGAGCATGCGTCTCACACACTGGGCTAAGTGTCATCTGACCGTGTCAATGGTTGTTTCCGAACTCCATCACAATTCGTGTAGGCTCCCATTTTCCTCTGCTTTAATTGATGAATGCCAACTCGTCTCAAGCACCAAGACCCACAAAGATCCATGATATACCAATTGAACTTCTCTCCTCCATCTTTCTCTACGCCATCAAGCCCCCACTCGACAGATATGGACGTGTCAAACGCCTGACAAAGGACCTCTGCCCCCCACCATGGAAGGACTCAATCCACCTTAGTCTCGTCTGCAAAACATGGCGCTCCATCGTGCTGGGGACCCCACGGCTATGGGTTTATATTATTGGGGTCAAGAAAGAGGGAGTTGAGGAGATGTTAGCGAGGTCTGGAATGGTGTCCGTCGTGCTCTTTGTGGAGCATCAGCGGAACTTGGTTCAGGCCTTTGAGGCTGCTGCGTTGCGGGTCAGCGAGCTCATCGTGACGTTTGATAGAAGAGGGGGCGGAAATTTTATCTTCCGATGAAGACAAGGAGTTGCAGACTACGTTCTCTCGTCCAGTGCCTCTGCTCGAGTCCCTCACGTTTTGCAGCGAGGAGAATGACGAGATTCCTGATACATACGGGGATGCCCCAGCGCTGGCATCCACCGCATCCTCTCTTCTCCTCCAAACCTGCAGCTCGACGCTCAAGCACATCGTGTTCAAGGACTGGACCCTCCCCATCATGATGTTCCCGCAATTTCCTAACCTTCTCTCACTCGACTTATACATCACACACAATCTCGTGCCACCCATGATTTTTGAGCTGCTTGATTTCCTTGAAGCGGCGCCCAACCTCGAGGATTTACGTCTCTTCGTCATGGAAGACGAAGAGCAGTTTCTTATGTCTAGCGAGTCCTACACCCCTGTCCTCCTTGAGAAGCTAGTTTCCTTGCAGGTCTCCATCTCGACTGGACCGTGCGTCGGGCTGAGGAGTTACGTCAAGTTCCCGAACGTGAAGCAGCAGCGGTACGAGCTTGTACATCTTGTTGCCATGGATTTTGAGGAGCACAACAGGTCTGTTGAGGCATTGGAGGAAGAGTTGGAGTCGATGGATGATTTGCTCGTTGCACTCGACCTCACTAGTTACTCGGAAAATGCCAAACCATACACCCACGCAGCGCTCGCACTTGAGCCTGATTCTGCTCGTATCAAACTCTGGAACTCTTCCACGAGTATCTCCTCTTCAGTCACTACCACCTCTTCCTCTTCCTGCTCCTCCACCCCCTCGCATCCCTACAACTTATTCTCCGTTCCCGAAGACTACGCCGTCAGCCTCTTCGTAGAGGATGGCATGGAGGGCAGCCACATCATGCCTATCTCCTTCCTCTCCTCCCTCCACATCCAGAACCTCACCCACCTCTCCATTCGCCAATGCAGTACCCAGCGCAGTCCCAAACTAGGACAGAATACGTATCTAGACGATTCGGTCCTCGATCCCTATTTAGAGTTCTTCAGAACACATACAAGGATCAGGGATTTGCAGTTTGTGGAGTGCAGTTTCCCGCTTGGGTTACTACGTTTTCTTGGTTTCTCTTGCCAGGTATTTGGGAGGACTATGGGACGGGGGGATGCTGAGACGCAGCATGGAGGGCAGGGTGGTGGATCCGGTGGGGGAGATGCGACTGGGGCTTCGTCTCTGGGCTCTGGGCTTGGCTCTTCCAAGACGAACACGAGGCGCGACTGTCCCCTGGGTAGCCTCGAGACGCTGTCCTTCGATCAGATCAACTTCGCCAACATCGCTGGCGGCGAGGACAACGAACCTACGCCTTGGTTCCCTCTCATCTCTTTGATACAATCCTTAGCCCCATCTTCATCCCCATCCCCATCCCAGCATGACGCTCACCTGGGCTCAACACCACCGTGCAGGCTAAGCGTACACATCCGAGCCGCGCAGAACCTCACCACTGAGATGGTCGATGATTTCAGGGCCGCACTAAGCGACGCTGGCTGTGGTGTGGACGTCGTGTGGGATGGGGTGGTACGATGTACAAAGGGGCCAAAGAAGCATGGGGGTGAGGAGGAGTCTGTGGATCGTTCTACAAAGGGCTTGGAGGGGAAGAATGTGATGGGAGAGGTGGGGGAGCAGTAGGGTGTATGAAGCTAAGCGTATGTGGGTCCGATTGAGCGAGATGGATGCATTCGCCGGGGACGTTGGTCGAACGTTGGCCTGTTCGTTCAGGAGCTGCTATTCCTTGTATGTACATATCAATCGATATCTTTTGAGAACATCGTCTCTCTCATCTCTCCCAGCTTACGCATTTGCTCCCTTGGCTAGTATCAACGCCTAGACGCGATCGCCTTAGAAGATGGACCAAACCAGGGCGGTCCATGGCGTGGGGTACGGTCTACCGTGCTCCATCATGAATTGACAATAATATCCCTTGAAACCCCTCTCATCCCTCTCATATGCACGTTTGACTGGATTGCGACGCCTGAATGGGACCGCCTTGGGAGCCGGGCTACATGGGGGTCTGTGCGTTACAACCAATGCAATCTTGGTTTCGCTTCTGAGTCTGCATCACACCTCCATTCAGATCGTGCCGATAGCTAATCTCTGGGGTTCAATCTGCTATCCTACGTTGCAAAGCTCTCTCGACTGAAGAGCTGTGTATCAATGTTCTCACAGCTCAGAAGGCGAGGTATGGCGCCCACGTGGTGACAAAAAAATTCATGGTTGATCACATGACCGCGATTTCTGAACCACACAGTTGTACAGTACCCTTGCTCTACCGTCAACCTTGACTGGCTCCTTTGCGCTCTTTTTCCAACTCGACTTAGTCGCTGGAGGACTCAGGCGCTTTCCTGTGTATCCTCTCTTGCTTCCAAAATAGAATCACAAGAGAGAAGAACGAAGAAGTGCTCTGTGAAAACCTATTCTCGCGATGGATGATGTACAGTATCATACCTCTGACGATCACGGTAACGATCCATAGCTGATTGATTCTCAAGTTTTTAGGCCTCCTACCTTTTTTGACTGCCTGCATACGGGGCTTTCAGACTATGCGAAGCTCCTGAGACGCTGTGTGATGCACAGGATGGTTATGTGGGCGGTGTGGATGCGGGAAATCTCAGTCTGAGGTATGTGTGTTCGCTCGAGAATCGTGACTGGGGATACCGGCGGGTGCTTGATCTGACGAACGATTTCAAGCCCTCAGATATAATACTCTAGACAATTGAGGCAGAGTAGGCCTAGACGAGGTAAAAGAAGGACAAAAGAGGTCATCGCAGAGGATATATTCTCCTGCATGTGGTTCAGGATGCGGAGGAAGAGAGTTTCGTGAGTCTTTTTCTTTCTTTGATGTCCATCTTTCTCTCTTAGAGACATCTAACGAATGAATTCTAGAGGAATTGAAGCATACGATATCCAATCATGCTCGCTCAGGCGCTGTACTACGCCGAGGTGTTACGAACCACACATCCGAAAACGCTGGTCAAGCATTACCCTGTTACCCACCAACCATCTCGCTACTAGCTGTTGTTTTTAGAAGTAAGGCTATTTTAACAATCGCAAGATGGTCTCAGTTCCATTTTCCTCTTCCCCTTTGACACTGGTTTCAGGATCAACCTGTTTAGGACGATGTTGATCATGAGTTGTGATGGGAGAGCGAGATGCCACGGCACCTCGTATTATCGTACATACGGCCAACCTTTATTCTTTTCATCACGATCTCAGGCCTCTGTGGTATCGCATACGCCCCTTCACCCCTGGCTCCTGTTTATGGCAGTCCCAACTGTCACTACGACGCTTCCTGTGCGTTTTCCGATCGTGACGATCTCTCACTGGACCCAGCCTCTCAGACTTTTATGTGCGGTGCATCATCGTACCTCGTGAAGCCCTTGATACTAGTTCCAGGCTAGTGAAGCTCGACTGAGAGGACGATCAAGTGGACTCAAAGTAAGACGACGTTCCAGGTGTCGATCTATCTTCCTTCTCTCGTCCCATCACGCTGCATCAACTTCATCCATCGCGATGCATCAGGCTGAGTCTAGCTTTATACTCGTCTCTTAGGTCTCCATTATCTTTCTGCTATTATTTCTTCCCCTTCCCCTCCCCATTGACGACTAGATATGTGCAAGCAGTGCTGGGGACTTCCTCGATGCTGGTTTACTACCTTATTTTTCCTAATCTTATTGAGACTAGCAACTCTGACCCGCGTTCACGCTGTTTTGGTCAACGTGACTGTTGACGATGACTCCCCGCTTCTAACTTACTCACCGAACTGGGTTCAGAGAACTCCAGAGCAACCTTGCAGAAAATATTCAGCGCAACCGAGGCACCCCGAACGTATGTTCAACGTGCGTCTATTTCCTCCTCACTGTTCGTAATATGCTGTCCGTGATGCAAAGTTCAAATTGGATGTAGCACACATTTCACGATACTACTGCGGGTGGGAACTCGGGCTTTGTGAACTCCGTCACTTTGGTCCTGGAGGGTACGTTCTCTCATCTTGGTTCTCTGGTGTTCCTGCGACTGGTCTCTGAGTCATGCTTTGCTGACGTTCACATCAAGTAGCAACTGCTATCTATGTTCAGGCAATCATACCAGGCAAGGGCCTTCCAAACGGTGCAAGTCGCGGCGCGGATTACTATTTCTCTATCAACTCGACCTCTGTTAGATCATACAGCCAACAGGCACCAGATCTAAGCCATGGAAAATCAGACGATGGGTTTCTCTACGGTATTACCATCTTCTCTATCGATGGTCTACCTACAGGGAAACACGTCCTCACAATACAAGCTGCGCGCCCCTCGGGACCAGATACATTACTGCTATTTGACTCGATCATCTACTCGTGCGTTTCTATCCTAACTTGGCCTTCCTCTGGTATTTTCGTGCTCGTGACGGCTGGTTGATGGCGATTGGTTTCTCAAGGTATGATGATGCTTCACCGACAGACCCCACATCGTCAGTCTGCTTTTTACGATCTCTCTCGTGCTTACGGTTGATATCGTCCTTCTGTTCGTCATAGGTCTAATGACCAACCCTTTCTACCTACTTCTACTCTACCACTACTGGACTCGGAAACACGTATCCAGACGAGTGAGGCAGAGCATTTCTCGAATCTGAGTCCTACTGTAGGACCTTCCTCGGACTTTTCTTTGTACACAACGTCAGTATGAGGCTTTAAGTATCTCGACGCCTGTTCTAGTACACTGACGCTTAAATAACTCAGGCTCTCTGCGGCTGACAGCCAAATCCCCAGTAGCGACGTCTCACCTCCACTTTCACCTTCATCCACAGCATTCACGATAGCCGGCTCTGTGCTCGAAGCTGACAAGCCCAGGACGGCAACGATCGTCATTGCTACGGCTGTCCCGCTTGTATTCCTTTCGCTTCTTCTCGTGATCTATATCCTCTATTGTCGAGGACGACTACGGTTCTGGGCTCAAGAGTCCAAGTGCAAGTCGGACAGCGATTCATCTGCCTCTTACGAGCTCTGTCGGACATCCACGCATCCCTCAGCTCAGCTGTCTCATCGCAACATTGAGAAATCTGGATTGAATATGTCGACTTATTCTTGGAAGCAGGCTACACATGGGTATGGATATGGGCTGGGTAAGACGGTTGAGAGTGAGGACATGGAGTCTACTTGCTTTACATCGACATCTGAGAGTGAAAGGACGGTTGTTGAGTCGACTACACCTACGTATTCCTCAAGATAGAGGGATTCAGAGTTTATTATTGCTTGTCATATACCTGGGTGTTGAGAGACTGATGATAATACTGAGAGGCCGTATTTCGGCTTGATGGCCGTTCGGCTTTTCTCATCACCATTGCCCCTGTGACATTCATTTCATGCCTCCCATACTGTACTCGCAACCATCGTTATTCCCCAACTCCGTCTCAACAAAGTTCAGCGTTTCACTAGTATATCTTGTGTGATCCTTCCTGGAGCCCACTCCGAGATCTGAAAGGAGGAATGACGCACTGCTCTTCCTGCTTCACAACTTTAAGTTTCGTGCGACGTCAGGCGGCTGCAAGGGCGCGCGTGGGCTCACAGGTTAGCGTATGGGTGTTGCTGAGGTACATGCTTCTTTCACTCTCATGGCTGAGGAAAGATGCGTACATTGATTCTGGTGAATGGTTTAGGTGGATTAGATCAGGCATGCAAGAGACCGTAGTCGAATACTCGGTATTTGGGGCAGAGCGATTCAGATGTAGAACAAAAATGTGTAGCCGGTGACGAGTCAATCATACCCCATGCATCTCTCGAGAGTTCGGTGATGGACCATGAATGGTATCGTTTGCCCATGTGAAGGCTTAGCCTTACAACGTTCTGAGTGATCACTGTTATCTCTCTCCGGTACTTGTCTGTGAGTGTTACATCTGTTGGTCTTCGTAGACTAGTTGTTCCCAAGTACCACCGCCTCGATGACAGACGATGAAATGATCCCTTTGAGATATGGCGCTTCTCCAACGGATCCATCTTTCTTTTCTCCCTCTATCAAGTCATACATCATAGTCGTCTCCACACATCAAGATGGAACGGGTCTTATACTGGGTTGCATTCACCGCTCCAATGCTGTTGTTCCTTGCGCTTCCTTCCCTCTCTCTCTCCCACACACATACGAACACTCTTCGTCGACAAACATGCGGAAGCACTGCTGGTCACTTTCTCGACGCTCGTTTCATGCTTCCTGTGCCCTGATACTATTGAGACTGGCCGCGTTCGCAGACGTTCACGCTGGTTTAGTCAATACGACTGTAGATGACACCTCCCCGCTGCTGAGTTACCCGTCGAAAAATTGGCACCTGATAAATCCAGACAAAAAATGCAAAAAATGTACAAGAGAGCCAAAACACTTCGAGAAGATGTTCAATGTACGTCGGATACCTACTCATGAACCTTCTTTCATGGTACTGACCTTCACCTGAAGAGCACTCTTCACGGTACCATTGCGAACTGGGGTTGGAACTCTGTCAGTACTGTCTCTCTAGATCTGCCCTTCGAGGGTGAGTATCTCGAGCTCAAATTCCAACCTCTCTTGTGATGGACTTGCTTGGCGTTGGTGTACAATTATTGAAACTACTGTATTCTTGCGTAGCGACTGCGATCTACGTTCAAGCTATCATACCAGGTCTTCAAGCTATCACCTCGTGGAACGAAGTTCCAGGCATCCACCTTAGCCTTAACGCCGAATACTACTTCTTCATCGACAAGGACCTTGTCGGGTCCTTTAATCAACCTGCTCCAGACTTGACCAATAGAGACGATGTAGACGATGGATTCCTATACAATGTTACCGTCTATAGTAATCCCAGCATCGCACGTGGAAAGCATACATTCACGATCGTCGCTGGCCGAGAACAGGGACCGCAGGTGCTGCTTTTCTTTGATTCCATCATATACTCGTGAGTTCCTCTGATGTACCGTGTCTTCTCTTTTTTGGTTGGGTCGGTTAAGGATGTCCTTATCCTCCAGGCGTGATGACTCTAGTCAAGCACCGTCAGCCCCATACTCTTTGTGTTGACTTTATATGTTTCTCATTGCGACATAATACGGATAGCTTAACCACGAAGCATCCTGCTGGGACACTATCGCACACAGAGCCAAACACTGGAACGATTGGGGCAACCCCCCCAGATTTTACCCCAGGATCCTTTTCACTCACAGTGTCAGTGCGACATTCCTACGATTACCTGTTTCCCCCCAACACTCACACTCAAAATAATCAAGCCCTTCTGCAGCTACCAGTTTAACCGATAGCAACACCTTCTCAACTCAGCCTTCAGCTCCCAATATCACGAGCAGCGCTGGAACCTCCATGCCCAAAGATGAGTCGGAAACAACGACCATCGTCATCGCTACACTCGTCCCGCTCGTCGTCCTCTCCCTCATCCTCGTGATATGCATTGCCCTCTATCGTCGTGGGCAGCTAAGATTCTGGTCCCAGAAGTTCAAGTCCGAGTTAGATCGCGATTCCTCCGACCCGCACGGTCTCTGGCAAAAACCTACGCTTGCTCCAGTTCCTTTGTCCCATAGCAATATCGAGAAAGCTGGTTTGAATGGGCCTCGACATTCTTGGGACCGAGCCACTCTTGGATATGGCTATGGGTTGGGTAAGGTTCAGCATGACGATATGGCATCTACCTATTTCCCACCGACTTCCGAGAGTGGGAAGACGCTAGTGACTCAGATCACTTCGACGTACATTTCAAGGTAGAAGAGTGGTCGATCGAGAGGTGATCGTTGTATTATAATATTTATGTGCTTTGATAACATAGACCATAGTTCCTATTTCTAACTCGGTACTATGAGACTTGCAACTTACTTCCTTCAGCTCAAGATCCTGAGGCGGGCACGAACGGTGATGGTCACGCTGTAACGCCATGATGCGTCATGATCACGATCCATCACATTCTTTCCACACCCAACGGCCAGCAAAGTTACGCCGGTTTCAACCTTGCAATGCGATTCGCTCTCTGTTCTGTTCTATGCACGTGAACTCTAACCCTTCCTGCGGCAATTTTCCCTTCCTTTACGCTGCTTTCTGCAGCACATTGCACATCCTCCTTCATCTGACCGGCATGCCGCATGCCAGTGGGGATTCCATCATCAACTTCAACCCTCGTTTCTACCTAAGATACCATGTTATAGTCATCTCGGGATTATCACACTACATGGCGTTAACAGGGGCTCCATTCTAGCGTTGATAGTGATGATCTGCCTTCTCCCGCGCAAGCTCAGCCTCGCAGTGGATCCATCTTTCCCTGGTACCTCACACTGCCCTCGCTTTCCTCGTTTCTCTCTCTACGACTGTCATTTCTTCTTTCGCTCCCTTCGACATGCGAGAGCCAAGTTTCTCGCTTGTTTCACGCTCCTTTACTACGCTCTGGCTGGTTCTAGCGGCTAACACCCTAGTTGGGGTTCATGCGGTTTTGGTTCACCAGGTTGTCGACGATCGATCTTCTTCGTTGATCTATTCTTCGAACTGGGTTGCAATAGATGGTGCAGATGGGTGCCCTGGATGCCTGGCCAAGGTGGACATTGACCAAGTATACGAGGTGGGTAACCTAGAATACCTTGCTCTTATACGTCACTGTTTATTTACCACTGCAGAAAACGTACCACGGCACTACGGGGAATCGAAAGGGTGGCCCACTGAGCACCGTGAGCTTTGATTTTGAGGGTGAGCGAACGCATAACCTCTGCTGACCCATTCGTTCTGGTATGTTCCTGCTTGACATATCACATCTCTCAGGAATCGCCATCTATGCCAAAGCCGTGATTCCAGGCAACAATCATCAGGACATCTGGAGTCCTGGATCCGATTATTATTTCTTCATCGACGGGAAAGCTGCTGGTAGCTACCAGCACCCTTTTCCAGACGCTGGCGATGGTTTCGTTTATAGCGTAACCATATACAGTAACGAGAATCTCGTTTCGGGAAAGCATACTATTGAGGTCCAGAGGCTTTGCTTCTGTTCGACTCGTTCATCTATGGGTGGGTACTTTGTTCACCATCCATTGCCCGTACAGTCGTGACGCGCATTCCCTTTGAAGGTACGACGACGGAAAGAGTCCAGCCCCACCTATCACCGCATCGTACGCTATCCTTCTCTACTCACTCTCAACCTCCTAACGTCATTACACAGAAAAACCCCATTGACTACTGTCGATCCGAGTACGACGAGATTATTGTCCAGCGAGGCGCCCAGTACCATGGGTAGTCTTACACAAGCCTCACATCTCACTACGACACCGCCAAATGAGACCTTATCTGGCTCTCCTCTCATATCAGTGTCTGTGGTCTTCTTCGTGTTGCTAGCACCAGCTGATGCTTACCCCTTCTTAATAGGATATCCGTTGCCAGCGGTAGCACTTCTTCTTCTACTACCAGCAAATTATCATCATCTTCTGGAGCGAGTATCGCTTCACGGAGCAATACCATCGGGTCGATGACCATCATCCTTGCCACGGTTATACCAGTCGTCGTGCTCTCATTGATCCTCGTCGTCTGCATCATTCTTTACCGCCATCGACGCTCCCAAATCACACAGCTCCATTCCAGCACCGGCATTAGGGCATTTCTTCCTATGGTTTCTCCCTCTCAAAACCATCTTCTCGCTCAGCCAGAGATAGATGGAGCCTCTTACTCTCACCCTCGTAGAAGCATTTTACAGGAAGATGCTCGGACCGAGACCGATATTTGGGAAACACCTCAAGCGGCGTTCTCGGAAAGCGGGAGAGCTGCCCCACCTCCATATGAGGATAGATGGAAGGAGAACGTCGATAGACTACTAGGAGAGGGTGAGGTACGGATACCAGCGGCTTGTACGAAAGGCCAGTAGCGTTCTCATCGAGATGGGTGATCCAGACTCAAAACTATCATCTATCCGTATCCCAGTCAAATGTAAGTGTAGCATATCCTCCCTGTTGCTTCGCCCACTGCTGTTCGCCTATGCTCACTGCTGATACATACGACTGGATATACCCCTTTCATGTTCGTATTACTCAGGTAGTGAGGACCTGACGGTGCCTCCCATGTGAACTTGGACGCTTATAGTAGTTCCGATATCAGTACAACGGTGCCCCTACGTTAAATCACATATCCATCACTTCGCATATGAACCGCTTCACAACATATCCTCTTTCGCTGTGCAAATGGGGATTTCGGATCACGACGTTTGGGCAGAGTATATCTATCGGTGTCCTGAGCTCTTGCCTGCCCTCTAGTGGATTGGGTCCTGTCTTCCACTCTCTAGCGGATACTTTATGTGGGACCATATCTTTTCGACACTTTCATTGAAGCTCCACCACTTATCCTCACTTCCTTTGGTACTGGACTTCGTTCTTGTCAATGCGATCCTAGTAACTAGGACCATCGACGATGACTCTCCAGAGATAACCTACAGTCCAGGATCTGGCTGGAATTTCATCAGCAGGAATCACCCTTGTCCGGAGTGTACGGCAAAACCTCAGCATTTTGAGAAGATAAACGAGGTATGTTCTACACAATAAAACTGCTTTGAGAAGATTGAGATCATTGAGATCTGAGATTTAACACTCTCGACCTAGGGCACGTATCACGATACAACAGCTAATCGACAAGGTGCCGGGAATCATAGTGTGCCAAGGACGATCAGCGTGCAGTTCGAGGGTAATCTTGTTCACTTAGACTCTTCAATTATGGTCACTGGCGGTGTGCAGTAGGGACTAAGACCAGATTCCTTTCCTTAGGACAGGCGATCCACGCTCAAGCCCTGGTTCCAGGGGACGACCACCCGGACTTCAGAGGCCTCGACAGCGAGTATTACTTCTTCTTAGATGGGAATCACGTAGGATCGTATGACGATCCTGCTCCCACTTTACCAAACTCGGACGATGGGTTCCTATACAATGTCACCATCTACGCAAATGATACTCTGGACTATGGAATACACGAACTTACTGTCCAGATCGGGCATCCAAACGGACCAGAGGTGTTATCCCTCTTTGACTCGTTCATTTACTTGTGAGTATGTCCTGTGCACAATGTCGGATCACTGCTAGTATTGAGTTCTTTCTGCAGGTCTGAGGACAAGTTTCGTCCTGTGTCCTCCACAACACAGTCAGTCAATCCCTGCCTTGAAATTCCCTGATCTCTGACCCGTTAAATTATACCAACACCTCTAGAATGAGCTCCAATTCAATCGCTTCGACGAGGATGACTAGCACTACTGCTTCTATGGATCCGAATTTCGCGTCAACTGCACTCGTTACTTCTTCCTCATCCACCGGGACTGCTGTAACATCATACACTACTCTTAGTACCTATTCATCGGCAACATCCCAAATTATTCAACACCCCCATCAGACGGATACACAGCCAAAAACCGTCCTCCTTGCCGCAATCATCCCAGCGGCACTATTGGCCCTCATCCTACTGACCACATGTGTTGTTATTTACCGAAGGAATCGCTCATCAAGGTTCAGTGTCTTTGAGGCTCAGCAAGACTCGTACCCAATGTTCGGCAAGCCGGTGATGCCACTGGACAGAGGAGGTGCCAACCTTGCGAATCGTTATGGTTGGCCAGGCGAACTGGAAACAACACGTCAAGCGTGTACTTCCGCTGATGCTCAAGGAGGCTCAGAAGCTGTTGATTCACCACCGTCATACGAATCTGGATGGACAAGAAACTTCATGCAGATCGTGGCTCAACGGGAACGAAAGGCCATGTTTAAGAAGGAAGGGATTCAGGATGGTGTACCGAGAGAGAATTAGAGACAGGCCTAGAGACATATTTCCTAGATTTCTTTATCTTATATACCACCCTTTTTTGTGACTATTCCGGCCGAGGAGAATGAGCAAGAGAAACATTTAGACGAGTTCGTTTTGAGGCTTCCGCCACTTTTAGAGGTTCGGTATTTTCTCGACACGTGATATCAGTAAAAGTTCGTGATGCTCAATTACTGTACCATGCTCAGACTCTTGTGATACTCCACAGATCAATTTGGGACCACGCCAGATTCAACACCTCTAACTTGACCTGGACGTTCATATAGACGGCATTCGCCATCGTTGCCATATCCTATGATCCTCGCTCTATAATTTCTTGAAAAGCTCGAGCAGAGCCCCCTCCTCTCACACTCGTGATATGCCTCAAAAGTTCGCTTCTACGTGGCGGTCTTTCGCGAGATGAACCATCGACCTGTTCCCCACTTACTATCAGCGACGAAAGGCGATGAAACAGTTGCATCGTGGGGCTAAGCAGTACAGGCTCTTCCTTAATGCTCTCTATATCTGTCTCCTCTGGGCAGCCTGTGAGTACGATTGCCTTGCACAATAGTCCACAAGACCAACTCATTTCTTTCTTTGGTTCCCAACAGACCGACCTCTTCCTTACTCCTACTGGAAAGATGCAAACTTTTTGGCGGTTATTCTACCGTTACTCTTCCTTTGGATCATTAGTCTCCTTTCTATGCCTATCATCCTTATCAATGATAAGTTCTGTACGCTCAATACGGTCAATCCTGATCAACGAGACCGTCGATGACACCTCTTTACTCCTCATTTACTCTGGTAACTGGAACCCCGTTACTGAAGTGGCTCCCTGTGGTGGATGCTCGGTTTCTCTGGAGCATTTCGACCAGCTCTTTGATGTTAGTTCATACCTAAACTGTCGTTTCTGAAAGCTGAATACACTGAGTCTCGTGGACTAAACTAGCAATCATACCACGATGGCACAGCAAACCGTAAGGGAGGGCCTGCGAGCACAGTTAATATGCAATTTACCGGTGTGTTTTGTTGCGTTTCTAATAGGCTAGAGCTAATTATCACCAGCCGTAATCCGAACGAATCACACTGATGGTCTCTCCTCGTTTTGTAGGAAGGAAGCGCTATCTATGCCCAAGCTGTGATACCAGGGAACGATCACCCTGGCATAGCGCGCCTCGATGCAGAGTACTATTTTTTCTTGGATGGCAACGCTGTTGGATCCTACTAGCACGCTGCGCCAAACCTGACGGGATCTGACGATGGATACCTCTACAACGTCACTATCTATGCCAATGATAGTCTCGAGTACAAGCAACATGATTTGATGATTCAAGCCGGGCACAGTGGTGGGCCAGAGGCGTTGATTATACTCTCATCTATTCGTACGCCAATCCATCGGATTGTGATGTTTGCGCTATACTCATGCTCCGTATCTGTGTTTGTTTCTATTTTCAGGAAAGATGAGTCCGATACTAGTCAGACTTCCATTAGCAGCCCGCCGGGCCTTCTCTCTTATATTCACAGGATCACCCTACTTAGGTATACTCTCTCAATGATCCTCCCTCATTTGTCATAATAACACAACAAGAAACAGTCTCTATTTGTTCTAACCATGGCCTTGAGCGAGGAGGTTCCCTACCCGGTCCCGTGGTGTAACATGATATCTTTGAATCTGATCCCGTTCCTTGCATCATCATGCATTAGCGCTCAGCTTCCATCGTGTAAATGTACCCCCATCACTTGATTCTTGAGACCCATCTTCCATCTTTCGTTCTATCAAGGACTACATCAGCTCCGTCACCAAGCATCAGGATGAAATACGATTTATACTTCCCTTCCACCGCCCCCTTCCACTTGCCTTCTCTTATCCTCGTTCTCCCTCTCTCCGTCATCAGAGATGTGGGAGCACTGCTTCTCATTTCCTGAACGCTCTTATCCTCGTTTTCTCGGCCTGATCTTCTTAGAAATAGCCCTTTTAACTGGCGTTCATGCCGCATTGGTCAACACTACTATAGACGACGCTTCTCCTCTGCTTAATTACTCGCTATCCTGGAGCGCGATCGGTCCTGGCAAGCCATGCGGTGGTTGTAAAGCGAAACCGGCACACCTCGTCGACAAAGTATACGGGGTGAGATTTCCTAACAACGCGGTCGCTCTCAATGCTGGCTGGGTTAACAGTGAAAACGACTGACGAGTATTAAGCAGGGGACGTATCATGATACTACCTCAAATCGAAACAAAGACGCCCCTGTCAGTACGGTTTCTCTGGACTTTCAGGGTAAGTTTTTTTTGTCAACTTAGGCTATCCCATTGTCCCCTGGCTTTCACTCATTATTTTGTCTGTGATAAGGAATTGCTATCTATGTTCAGGCGATCATACCGGGGAACGGTCATCATGGCCTTGGTGGTGTGGACGCCGACTATTATTTCTTCCTTGATGGCGCCTATGTGGGCTCCTACAGGCACCCTGCTCCGAATTTGAGTCACAGAGAGTCGGACGACGGGTATCTTTATGGCGTCAACGTCTTTGCTTCTGAGGGTATGAACTCGGGGAAGCATAGCTTCATGATCCAGGTAGGGCATTCTGAAGGAGCGGAGGTGCTGTTTCTGTTCGATTCGATCATATTCTCGTGCGTTAGTTTGCTTTGTTTTGTTTTCGGGTTCGGTGGTTGATTGGCTAATGATACTGTGCTTTGAGGTATGATGATGATGGTAACACCCCCGCCGGGCAGCCTTCCACGGCGTAAGCCCAATCCCACATATTTTCCGTGTTGGGCTGTTACTCATATCTCTATCTGATAGGTCTACTGAAATACCTCCTGGGGTATCTTCCGCGGTATCCCCATCCCAAGACCAGCCGAGCGTTGGCAACACGATTGTCCCATCAACATCTTCTTCAGATCCAGACCCCACGAAGACCGTCTCTCAGCAGGCTACCTCTCCGTCCACCCCGTCAGTAGCAGTTTTTGCTCCCTCTTCTCCTATCTCACAAGCTGATACGTCACTTTTGTCTAGGGTGTCCGACGTGATTGACCACCCCACGAGTGGGATTAACCCATTCGAGTCTCCGTCCTCATCTCCATCCTCAGTAATCAGTCCCGCAAGTTCTGAATCCCACAACTCCAGCACGACAAGCGTCGCCATCGGCGTCACAGTTCCTCTCGTCATTCTCTTCCTCATACTAACTATCTGTATCGCCCTCTACCGTCGAGGTCAGCTCCGGCTCTGGAAAGCGAGGTCGGGGGCACAGGGGTTGCAGTCGGATCTAGATCAAAATCAACATCATTCCCAGCCACAGCCGAGGTTCCTCACCGCACCTCTGTCGCGTCGGAACATCGAGAGCGCAGGGCTGAACGGCCCTTCGTCACGGTATTCATGGCGATGGGGAAGTAGTCGTCGGTTGTATGGCGGGGGGTTAAGTACGATTGAGAGTGAGGATGTGGGGTCGTCGTATTTTCCTATTACCTCTGAGAGTGAGAGGACTGGGACTGGGACGTCGGTAACGTATCGAACTTGAGATAGAGAGCTGGAGCTCGCATGCTGTACGGTGCCAGCGGGGACTGAGGGCGTGCAGAGTGTTATCATGGATAGTACCCAAGTGTATTGCCCGACGTATGCAACCAAATATGATGATGGTAGAAATTTACAAGACAGACTAACGCATCTCTATAATATAATAAGATGGTGTTCCTGAATATACTCTTGTGTAGGATTCAGAGGACCCCATAGACCAAGCAAAGCTCTGCACACAGCGTGCAGGTTGTAATAGAACCCTCAACCAGAAAAGTCCCCTGCGACCCCAGAACTTGTAATTCGCAGATAGCTATGACCCCCATAAATTGCAGCGACGCCAGATAGAAGATAAGATGTTCAGAGATCATGCGCAGCCATGACGGTGTTCGGAACCAGAGATGAGGTCACCACCAAAGGGTCAGGTACCATAATTTTGGTCGCACACCCGTGGGGGACAAGAAGGATAATGAGCATGGGCATAGATTATGTCGTGTTCTCAAGGCAGGCTGAGAAGAGAATCTGCAGTGAGTGTTTGCCAGGCACCTGAGCGTACAGGTGGGCAGTGGACGTCCTCAGAGGGAGGTCCAGAGCCTACACCCAGTCCATCACTCAACCGCTTACATAACACAAAATGGGCTCCTCCCTCTCCGCTTCATCGTCACCAGAACGCAATTTGCAAGAAACTGAAACTGAGCCTCGTCTTGTTCTGTTCACCCTCGAATGACCTCATCGACTTCCTTCAGCACCCGAGAGACTCCTCTGCTACTCCCAGAATAGCTGCGTCAATGGTTGCATCATCGTCGTCATCGACTCTTTGGGTGGTATATAAACCAGGATGGGGAGGGCGGAGTAAGACATACTTTTATCTCGTTCATCCAATAACACAACACATCCAACGCCAATCGCATATATCTTTCACAACACTCTCACATCATGTCCTACAACAACGACAACTTTGATAACACGACCTCTGGTACTGGTACGTTTGCATCGTTCTCGTTTGCCCACCAATTTCCTCAATGATGTGTTGTTTCGTTCAGGTCGTTCCAACCAATTTGGGTCTCAAACCGGTGCTGGTCGCACTGGCCAAGAGTTCGCCGGCAACACTGATAACTTGGGGCGTACCGACGACCAGTTTGGTTCCGGCATAGGTCGCGCAGGTGGAGATCGCCTCGACGACCCTGCTAACACTCGTGGCTTCGTTAGCGGAGGTTAGTTAGTTCTATTCGTATCGTTTATTCCCACTCTAACCTTCAACTGCCCTTAGATCGCTCTGGCCGTACCAATGTGGACGACTCCACCTTCGGTGGCAACACCGCCAATCAGTTCGATGCTCCCTACGGTACCACCACCGCAGGCAAGAATTTCGACAACAACAACACTACCTCTTCAGGTGTAGGTGGAGGTCACACCACCGGCCGTGGCGCAGGAGGCGACTTTGATTCCCAAGCTCGTGCCCCTGGCGTGGGCGGTGTCTCTGCATCTGGTGCTGGTGCTGGTGCTGGTGCCGGACTCGGAATGAGCGGCACTGACTTGCCTGCTGGTGATCAGTATGGATCGACAGGACACCGCGACTCGACCGACACGGATCGCTTTGGCTCTGGTGGTGCGACTGCTGGGAGTGGTGCTACCGGTGGTGGGATCGGGTCCCAGGCTGGTTCGACTCAGGGTCAGAAGCCCGGGATGGGAGATAAGATTATGGGAGGTGCCCAGGCTATGCTTGGCAAGGTGAAGAACGATCCTTCTCTCGTTGAGAAGGGCCAGGATAGGAAGTTGGGTGGAAACACGGGCTCTGGCACAAACTACTGAGCTCAGTCTGTCGATGCGAAGAACCAATCTCCTTTCATCTGTGTATTTCTAGTCAGGTCATTGTAGCTCGTTATATGTGATCGTGTAGTTCTATCCTATCATCATCTACTTGCCCAGAGAGTCACATCTCTTGTCCGCTCTTGCAGATTCCTCCGTTCGCGTTCGTTTTCGTCCCCTTTCAGGTTCAGGCCCATCCACACTTGAGTAGCAAGTGTCTCCCTTCTCTGTCATTGTTACCATCATCATCGTGTCTTTCAAAGTATCGTTTACCCTCTGGCTGGGCCTGGGCTCACTCTAAAGAGCTTCATTCAAGTCCGTTCCAGTCGAACTCGCTTTGACGATCTCCTCCCATCTCCTAGCTCGTCCTAGCTCATTCATAATGACGGAATGAGAATTTATGAGCCTCAGCCAAGAGTTTACGCATACAGTTCCTTCATACATCAGCACATACTGCACTTCAAAGCCTCATGGCGCGCTCACACTAATAGCTTCATCTAAGTATCTAAGTACTAGGCTACTCTCTCAGGCTCATGAGCGATTTTCCAGTGGGCGTTAGGTCTACATAAGTGGATAGAAGATCATGGAGAAGGTTTAGAAGCAAGAGCTGAAGCTGTCCTTCCATTGGGTTTGTCAAACGTACTTTGTACTGTACTTCTCACAGACGTGCAGACGTTTTTGTAGAAAATTGAGAAGCCTGGGAGCGGGGGCGGGCGAGGTCCGATTCGTTGGCGCTTCTGAGGAGTGGCTTCTTCCATGTCTTCTTCTTTCTCTGGTCTGATGAATCTACGAGTCTATGCTTCTCTGATCCTCTGCTCCTCTCTCTCGTGAATAAAAAGTTGAGGTATTTTTCTCCTCGGTACTGTCCTACACGGTGAATCCAACTCGTACGATGCGGCTCTTGCTTCCTACGAACTCAGGGCTGTTCGTTCACGTCTACACTGATAGATAGCTTTGTTACTCTTTGTATCCGAAGACGGCATATATTACTGCACCATTATCGACGCCTACTAGTTGCACTCGTATGGATACATATTACGCGCTTCAGGCTCGAGGCAAAATGGGCTCACTTTTCGACCTCCGAGTCCGAGGGTCGTTTGTTGTGTTACGTACATGCGTAACAGAAGGATCGCATCCCGACGATCCAAACCTGATTGTACATGCATGATGATGCACAACCCTACACTTTTCCTCGTAAAAAAAAAATTATAGCTACGCTTACAGTGGCCACAATGCTGCTACTCGTGGTAGGGGGGTCGGTCGGTGATAGTGAATCAAGCCATGAATTGTGTGACATAAGGTCAATTCCTCGACAATAGGTCTAACAGCTCCCATCTTCCAATACGTACGTTCGACATCGGGAAGGAGCTTTGTTTGTGGCTCGTCGATGGGTGATGTTTTGCGCTATTTGTGGATCTGGACTTCCGATCCGCAGACGCCAATGAGCCTCAAGTTGATGTTACTCACTGTGAGAGCAGAAGTAGAGTTTGAGCCTACAAAAACGGCGACGTTTTGGAGGACTCATTTGGGTTATAGTATACGTATACCTGTGGGGGAATACCGAAGCTAGCTTGGGAATAAAACCCACGATGGATGGTCTGGACTCTGGACTCTTACATCGACAGCTTGGCTGCTAGCATATTCGGTGTAAGTAACGTTCGGTGTTTGTCGTCGGGATGTCGTGGAGGTCGAATGAAAGATCTAGGGACGAGATGACGTAAACAAGGATGCCGTTGATTTCTTCTTTTCGCGACCTCCGACTTCAGCTTGTCATACGAAAAGGGACCGACCGCTATGTTCCGTGCCTGCATCTTAGCGAGGAACTCATGCTCGTTCTCCTAACTTTTGGTGACTGGTTGCTATCGTGCTTGCTGAGGGGAATGCAAGAGAAGGGGGTTGACGAAGCGTGTCGAGGAAAACAACCCAGGATGAGGGCGGAAAATGCCTCAGAAGTTTTGATAGCATTCTACCTTTCCAACTCATCGCTTATTTCATTTTTCTTCTTTTACTCGAGGAAAGCACCCTCGAGAAAAATCCCCGTCGTAATTGACTCATGAGGCATTTCTTTACTGTATTCTTCTTGATGCTCTTTTCAATTCAGTGTGACTGATCTTGTTTACGCGTTCGTGTTCGCTTCCAGTTTTGATTCATTTGATCCTTGATTTCGACCCCCCGCCTCGAACCGGACTTGCCTCCAAAACGACAAACGAAGGGAGGAGAGAATTCGAATGGCAAACACCGAAATGCCGGGTTGACTGTTGACAGCGAACATGGTTTCCTCTCTCCCGGTTCCTTCACACCTTTCCTCAATATTTCGAACGACTATATAACCTGCCTTCCATTGAGCCATTTTTTGTTTCCTCACAACTCATTCCTTCCTTTGAGTTCTCCCCCCTCCTGTCCTCCGAGTCCCTCTACCTAGTTCGCTCAGAGTCATGACTTCTTCCTCCTCCCCTCGAAACGGCATCAAGCGACTGGCTGCTTTGTTGGCCTTGTCTGCGGCTGTCACGCCTGCTTTTGCCGCTATTGTGAGCAAGACCATCCACATCCGGGATACGCAGATGAGTCCCGATGGGTTCGCTAGGGAGTGAGTGCTCTTTTTTTCTTCTGTGTTTTGGTTGGAAGTTTCAGGATGGCTGACGACGAATCGTGCTTTAGGGCTACTCTGGTGGATGGCAAGCTCCCCGGTACTGTCATCACTGGCAAGAAAGGCGACAGGTTCGAGATCACCGTCGCCAACGACCTCATCAGCGACAACATGTACAAAGTTACCAGTGTCGTACGTATCTCCCTGTTCCCCTTCTTTCTCCAAGCCTTTCAGATTGCTGATGACTGCCTGCGAATAGCACTGGCACGGTATCCACATGCACCACACCACCTGGGCCGACGGTTCCGCCACTGTTTCTCAGTGCCCTATCGTCCCCGACAACTCGTTCAAGTATGTGTTCGATACCTCGGCGAAGGGATCTCCTCAGTCTGGTACTTTCTGGTACGTACTCTATCTTCTCAGCTTCCTTTCTCGTTCCCCGTTCTGACGACCGGTGGTGGGTTTAGGTACCACTCCCACTTCTCCTCGCAATACTGCGACGGTCTCCGTGGTGCGCTCGTCATCAAGGACGACCACGATCCTATCCTCTACAACTACGAGGTCGATAACGGTTCGTCTCAGCTTTCTCACCCCTCCTCACTCATCCTTTCCTCATGCTAAATCAATACTCTGTTCACATAGAGGACACTATCATCTCCCTCGGCGATTGGTTCCACTTCTACGGCAAGACCTTCCACCCAGGTCCCACCGCCCGTCCCCCTTTCCCCGACAGCGTCCTCATCAACGGTAAAGGCCGCGACCCCAAGAACCCCGTCTCGGACCTCGCCGTCGTCACCGTCGACCCAGGCAAGCGATACCGCATGCGTGTCATCCAGATGGCGTGCTACACCGCGTTCGACTACTCCATCGACGGGCATATGCTCGAGGTCATCGAGGCGGATTCGATCAAGACTGTGCCGTATGTGGTTGACTCCATCACGGTGTTCGCTGGGCAGAGGTATTCCCATATCTTAGATACTAGGAATAAGAAGTACGTTCTTGTCCCTCTGCTGTGCTTCTTGTGGATTGTGTGTTGAAGTGGTCTTTTGCTAGGCCCGACGCTTACTGGATCCGTGCTCAACCCGAGCGTCAGAACATCAAGTACGAGATCAGAGACTCCACCGGCGCGAAGGACACCGTTCCTTACTGGAAGGACAACACCAACGTTGCCATCCTGCGTTACAGCAACTCGCCCAACCAGATGCCCAAGGACGCCGCCGACGTCAACGTCCCCGTCATCAAGAAGCCTCTCGTCGAGTCTAAGCTCCGCCCACTCGTCCCTGGCCCTGCACCTGGTCGCCCGGGTGTTGGTAACGCTGACGTGAACGTGGAGTTGAAGTCTACCTTCAACACTGCGAAGGATGGCTTGTTCAGGATCAATAACTCGACGTACACTGCTCCAGATGTGCCCATCTTGCTGCAGATAATGAACGGGAACAAGGATGCGCAGAGCTTGTTGCCCAAGGGTAGTGTTATCCCTCTCCCCGCCCACAAGACGGTCGAGGTCAGGATCAAGGGTACTACCAAGGCCACTGGTGGACCTCACCCTTTCCATTTGCACGGTGTAAGTTCTTGTCTAAGTCGATCTCTCTCTTTCAGTCATAACTGATTCTGCCTCTACAGCACGATTTCTACGTCATCAAGACCGCCAACTCCACTGCCTACAACTTCATCGACCCCATCCAGCGTGATACCATCTCCAGCGGTCTTGAGGATGACGAGGCTATCATCCGTTTCCGCACTGATAACCCTGGCCCTTGGTTCCTCCACTGCCATCTTGACTGGCACTTGGACATGTACGTTTTCTTCCTCATTTCGTTGGCTTCTTGAGCGTGTTTCGCTTACTAGGTTGTTTCGTAGGGGTATGGGTGTCGTCATGGCTGAGGATGTTCCTAACACTGCTAAGGAGAATCCAGTCTCTGGTAAGCATATCCTTCTATCTCACCTTCCCTTTCTCATACTGACGATTGTTGTCACTTTAGCTGAGTGGAACCAGCTCTGTAACAAGTACGAGAACTACATGAACAATGGTGGACAGAACAAGGAGGCTGCTGAGAACTAAGGATAGATCTAATGCTTAGGGACAATCCTTTTTCACTCGTTACTTTCCCTTTCCCCTGTCGTTTCCGCATATCATCGTCTTCTTCTGTCGTTTTTCCCCGTCATTTTTGCTTTCGTTGTTTGATACCTGCATAATTCTCTCGCTTACTTTACCTAGCACTAGTTACTGAATCCGATACCTTGCATTACATTCTCTTTTACCTGTGATCCCGGTCTGGTGTGCGCTCTTGTTTCGTGGATGGCTTGTTTTGATGGCGAAACGACTTGGCGGGCCTAGCCCCAACACTTGCCCTGGCCGAGTCTTTGATGGGATTTTGGTGGGATATCTAATCTGTTCCAACCTCTTACCACTACTGTGTCTCCTCCCTCCCACCTGTCCTGATAATTCGAGTTCTTGTCCAATGACTTGTTAGCGCTACGTAGTCCAATGCTATCTCTGTATCTAACTACCGATTGGACGCGTTACCAGGCGAGCACCGCAGTGCAGCTACCAATTTATACGCACAACGAGGGACCCGTTGAGTCGGGATCCAATCATGCTCGTCCATCTACATCAGAGGCCTGAGGCTATTCTTCGTCAAGATCCTAACGCACTAAAGCTTGGTTCTTTTCCCATCTCTTGTTGTCCTCTTCTCTTCCTCCTCTCCGTTTTCTCTTCTCGTTTTCCTCTTACCCTTCTTCCTTTTCCTTCTTCCTAAAAGCGATTTGACATCGCTCGTTTTGTTTCGTGCTGGACGCTCGCTTTTATAATTCTTCCAGTCAAGAACATTCTGAACGTTTTAGCATAAAGTCCATGTTTTCTCTCCGCTTGCTCTGGTCAGCTCTTTTAGTGCTTTCGGTTTCTAACTTGACATATCATACGGCGGTACATGCGGTTCCGTTACGACGACGAGATGGTTCGACTACTGGCTCTGGGGTCACCGACCGTGGGACTACACCACGGTCTTCAGCGAGAAGAGGTGTGGATATTCCGATAACGAGACGCGCGCCGAGGAGAGGTGGTGTGGGACGTGGAAAGAGGGCAGACGACGTTACTGGATCGGTGGGATTGGGTGATCATTCGGATTTGTGAGTTATTACTTATACTACATGTTTCCTGCTATTGCTATGGATTATGGTGTGCTCATGGTGGTTTGTGTGTATTAGGTTGTATACTGTGCCGATTGAGTATGAGAATACTGGTGTTACGATTGCAGTCAATATCGGTGAGCCTTTTGCGAGTTGTTTAGTCATTCATGGAGGAGGCCAACTGCAGGGTTGGGCTGTGTGTAACTGTGACGGTACCTGGACTTGGCCGCGGGTTACCACGGCGATCTCTGTGATGGACCAATCACATCTCTCCATCCGTTCTCCAGCCTTGGCTTCCTTCCTCCATGTTCGCTGGCGGTGCCACACCCAGGACTGTACTCAGAGCTCATGCGAAACTACAGATACTGGCTCATCCGACCACTGGGTGATAACAGACCAGTGCAACACACGACAATGCCAGCAATCTACTAGTGCTCGTTTACCCTCTGCTGGACTGCAGACTACCGGTGCTGATGTGTTCATGGCGTACGGCGACTCGACGACTGGCACCTCTGGTTCGTTCTCTTCTCACCTAGCTCTTGCTCTGAATTCTAATAGTTACTTGCGATTTCCCTAATAGCTTCAGGTCCTGTTGCAGTAGAAACCATCACCATCGCAGGCGTAACGATGACGAACCAAACATTCGCAGCTATCAACAAAACGGACAACGTCGCCATCCAGTTCGGTGCCTCTGGTATCTTCGGCATGGGTTTTCCCAGTGGGAGTCAGATCCAGCAGGCCGTGGTGAACTCTCAGGTAAGACTTTTTGTTCTAGTTGGCTTTGTTGTTCGTTTTAGGGAAACAATTCTGACGTGTGTATTTTATTCTTGTTTTTGTAGTTTGGTGTTACACCTGGACGAACGGATAATTTCGTCAAGTCGATATATACGGATGGGCCGTTGACAACTCGGATTGCTATGACTGGAGCTCTGGATGAGGACGTCTTCGCTGTGCGTAACCCAAACATCTTCCCCCCTTCCCCCAATTCGTCTCTTGAAACGAAATGCTGACGTTTCTGTATTTTATTATGATTCCCAGATTTCACTCCAACGCAATGAAATCGACATCGGCGGAACAGGCATGCTGAGTATCGGAAAACTACCAGACGGTGTCACAGACGACATGCTCACCTGGGTCCCTGTCCGTCTCTACTCTGTCGCTGACGGAGGGATGCCCCCGCCTTCTTTCGCTCCTGATGAGGTCTATCCATTGTGAGTACCCACACCCCTTCATTTTCCTTTGTTATGGTTCCCCATTGTTGAATGCCATTTGTATCTAGCCGATGGGAGGTCGAGCTCGACGGTGTGTTTCTGGATGGCAAACAGCTGCCTGCGTCCAAACTCAGCGGATCGTCCCCGGGGAAGGTGTCAGCGCTCATAGATACCGTACGTTCCCTCTTCTCTTCTCGTAGCTTCTCCTCACTCACCCCCGCTCGTTTTATGTTGTTTATTTATTTTCAGGGAAACTCACTCCTCCGCGGTCCCCAAGATCTCGTCGACACCGTCCTCAGCAGCATCTCTTCCTCTTACACATCAGGCGGTCAAGCTCCCGTTCCTTGCAACGTTCCTCACACCCTTGCTTATAAAATCGGCGGCAAGGTTCGTACCACTCTCTACTCGCTGTACCCCACTGAGGGTTACGAATTTAAACCTCAACTAATACTGTGTCATTGAATGTGACAGATGTTCCCTGTGGACCCGAGAGATCTGATCAGCCCTTCTTCGAATGGGGGTGCAGTGACTTGTTTAGCGGATAACCTCGTCTCTACGGATGCACCGTCCGTTGGTGCTCAGTTCGCTTGGAGTTTGGGAGATCCGTTCTTCAAATCGTATGTTGCCTTTCTCACTCTCCCTCTCCCAGTCCCACCCCCACAACAGTACCTTTGAGATTTAACGTTCTAATGCTATTCCTTTTTCACTTTACAGTAACCTCATAGCCTTCCATTTCGGCAATAACACCCACCCTTCCGTGGATCCCCCACGTATAGGCTTCCTCTCCATGGTCCCAGCCGACGCGGACGAGCAACTGAAGCAGGCCGTTCAAGACGCTGCCAACGCTGGTGGAGTTTTCGAATGTAGGTAAACCATCATGCAATGTCCTTCTCTTCGCTTTCTTGACTACCTAGCTCACACACCCTGCTTGTTTTTTCTTTCTTTCTTTCAGCCACACTGGACGCAGCACCTACGCAAGAAGCGCATGACGCACCGGACGTTACTGTTGAGCCTACTACAGCTGGAGCGTCTACTTCTAGTGCGTCTCCAAGTGCGACGGCTACAGGGTCTGATTCCGATGGTGAGCAATCGGATGTGACGCCGACGAACGATGTTGCGGCTGCTGCTACGCCTAGTCAGGAAGGTGCTGCTGTTTCGCTGTCGAGAGGAGTGGGAGGTGCGGGGTGGGTTGGGCTGGTGGTTGCTGCTGTTGTTGGACTTGGGTTGGTGTAGGCGGGGAGTGTGGTGTTGTTTATTCTCGTCGGGGTTGTTATCCCCTCTTCTCCTTTCTCCAGCTACCATCCTTAGTTACCACATGGACCCCTTTTTTAGAACCTCACCTCTAATTCGTCATCGCATTACTCACACGCTTTTCTTTTCTGATACTTCAAGGGACACTTTGGTTTATCTTTTTGTGCTACTCATACATCACGCTCATTGCAATACATTGGATTATTGGGCCTCTTCTAACTACGACCACCGCTCCAGCTCATAAACCTCGTGTTGAGAGCAACAAAACGTCATAGGAGAGGCTATCTGCATGTCCGAATAAGCTCCTGAATCTCCTCCATGTCTACTACCTCTCCATACTTGGCTTGAATGTCGAAGAGGTTAGCTTCGTGAGGGTAGGCGTGTCGGTCTCCACACGCTTCAGAGACGACGTATGGATTGAACCCGTACTGAAGCACGACGGACCAAAGGAAGGTTCGGAAACTGTTCTGTGAGCTGCTATCTTTTCAAACTGGGGGAGGTGACGCACCTGAGCTGCGTCTACTGCAGTGGCTCTCACGCAACCGCTGGTGCTGTACCCACAGAGCACGACGGTGTCGATCTTCTTGTTCAGCAGTACGCTGACCAACTCAGTACCGAAGAACGCACTGGCGTACTGCTTGACGATTTCTGTCTCCCCCTCTCTAGGACGAACCACATCCGTTCCCTCTGCACCAAATCCAGACGTCTGAGCACCAGGTTCGCTGAGAGGATACTCAGCCAGCTCATTTCCCTCCTCAAAGCAACGCAGTCCCATCCCGGCTTTATACTTCTTCCAATTCCCACCCGCAGCCGTATCTCCCTTGGGATAGCTAACTCTCGTGAATATCACTGGTAGCCCGTTCTTCCTAAACAGAGAGAGGAGAGACGAGACGTGTGTGAGGGCGTCGTGGAACCGGACTGGGACGTGTAGTGGGGATCCTGGTGTGAGGTAGGCGTTGCAGACGTCTATGACTAGGAGGGCTTGTTTGCTGCCAAAGGGTATGGATCTGGGAGGAGGTTCTGTGGTGCTGAAGGAGGTGTAGTGGGAGAGGAGGTCGGGTGGTATGGTTGTGGTGTTGAGGAATGAAGACATCGGTTCCTTTGTGAAGGATAGGATAGGTGTGAATGACGACGAGAAACGAGCCGTGTCATGATAAAGAGCAGATAGTATAAGGTGGGAGTGGTTGTTATGAAGCGGAAAATTCGGATCGACCACGCCTGAATCTGTTCAAACCGTGAGAGAACTTGAAGTTGGATGAGAAAGTAGAATTTAGATATAACTGTGAACAAATCTAGGGAATAAAATGATTGTTATAGATGAAGTGAAGGGTAAACACAGTGGGAAGGCAAGTAAGTCGTCGTCGTAAGCGAGGTACAAGATGAGAAGGAGATAGGAGAAAAGGATGACGCGGCTTTCACTGCAGAGGCACGGCTGTGGCCGTCTTTCTATCTTGAAGAAACTTCTTAACGTGCGTCCTCCTTCTTTCCATATATTCGTCCAGCCACTGTCTCGCCCGAGTATCGCAGGACCCGCAGAAGTTGAGTGTGCCACATGCGAGATTGTAGGCGTAAATCCGTGGCAGATTGATAGTCAGCTTCACAACGCATCCTGAGGGATCGCAAAAGGCGTAAAGAGTTCGTTCGTAATCCCTCCACTCTTTGCATTCTTCCCTTGGTCCGCCTAGAACGGAGATACTATGACCCTCATCCAGGGCTGGAGGCGGCTGCCTAAGGTCTTCTTGTAGGTTGTCACCAGAACGTAGCTCGTCAAAGATACAGGGCTGTTGATCATAGTTTAAGGAGTGATTAGCTTGCTTCGGAAGAGTGGATCAATATCTCAGACTGACCCAGAGTTCTAACGCATAGCCTGAGAGATATTTTCCGACGTCCTTCTCGCTAAAACTGCCTGCGAGCTCAAGCCCTGCAGCCGCGGCGTCAACGGCCAGATCGTTCGTAGCCATGGCGGACTGCGTGGTTAAAGAGGCGAAGAGGATGCTGCTTGACCCAATTTCTGATGATACAAAATGTGAGTTAGGAATGAGATCCAACGGTAAACTAAAAGCTGACAACTCACGGTATGATAACGTTGCAGAGCTGCATAAGAGCATAGACCTCATACTTCTCCGCCGCTTCAGCAACCGCGAGGAACAACTCAAAATCCATATTTTTGATGTCGGGTTGGCGTCGTGGGTAGCAAAAAGAGAGTACAACGCTGAGAACCGCGTCGTTCTCCGCCATGTTGACTACCTCGAGAGTTGAAGCAAGCTGGTGCTGAGACGCAGGCAAACCTGATATTCCCGAAAAGAAATTGGACAGGACTTCCAGGTTCCTCTTATGTGTGTAGAAATTGACATTGGTACTTGAGCTCAAGATAATGTCTGCCGTATCATCTTGCTGAACTGCTCAGTTCGTTGAGGGGAGAAGAGACGATAGGAGTGGGTTATCTGTATTGTCTCGTTTTAAACCGGAGTGATATGACCCACAGTCAGCGTGTATTCAAGCCTCAACGCTCATGTTAAAACAGTAGAAAAGAAGTTTGACAGGATAAGTCTGAGTATAGAGGGTAAGGTATGGTGGGACCAGGTGAGCCTCGGCTGAGTAGATGCCTCACGCCGATAGAAAATATTGGCTGACGTAAGCCAGAGTTCTTTCAGCCTGAGCCGTGAATGAGTGCAAGTACGCACTGACACCGTTCTGGGGCCCACCGTGAAAGTCAGAGAATGATCGGGAAATCGCAGAAAGAGAATGCCTGACTTTGTAGGTGACGCCAAGACTGGGATATTAGATATATTCGTGGATCAATATGGGGTGATATTTGGTGTAAGCAAGGGAGAACGATAAATTCTCATGTCAATAAGCAGGGATTGCATGAGGAAAGCAATGACAGTATCAGCGGACGAGCTAGCGCTTGGCTGCCTTCGTTCTACGATCACGAAGGATACGCTTGACTGCCGCCTTCCTTCCCTCCAGATACTGGTCCGACCACTTGCGTGCTCGATCTGAACAGATCTCACAGAACTGCATCCGCCCACAGACAAGTTCATACCGGATAGCCATGGGGACGCTGGCAGAGAGTACCCCCGTACCACTGTTAAGCCTGTCCAGATCCCGTTCTAGTTCCTCCCAAAGGTCACAAATCTCAGGTTGCGAATCTTCAGCGATGGGATTCAAGTATACGTGACCGTCTTTGAATGCGGCCGGTGGTGGTCCGAGGTCAGCTCTCAGATTTCTGACTGAGCACATCCTGTAGAAAATATCAGGCTGGAGGGTACGAAGTAATGATTCATTCAGTTCAGTTAAATTTCTTGGGCGGTACCTTGAACTCACCCATCTATCAAGCGCGAGACCAGTGAGAATATTGTCGATGTCTTCCTCCCGGAAGCTATCCGCGAGGTTAAGAGCTGCAGCCGCAGCGTCAACGGCCAGGTCGTCATAGCAATGCCTGGCAGCGTGGTTAAAGACATGCAGAGGATGACTGTCTATCCATGCTCTGTGTCGAGTAAGCACTGGATGAGAAGACGGTTCAACAAGGAGTAATGCTATACAAACACTCACGGCATTCAAGTAGCAAGGCACAGCTGCACAAGAGAGTACACCTCGTACTTCTCCGCCGCTTCAGCAACACCAAAGAACAGCTCACGTTTCAGCGTCTTGAAATCTGGCTGAGGCTGAGGATAACAGAAGGAAAAGCAAAATTCTGAGAACGGCGTCGCTCTCGGTAACGTTGACCACTTCGGGCGCTCCAGTCCCGTCGTGCTGGACTCCCGTTAAACCTGCCGCCCCGGAGAAAAAGCTGGAGAAAGATTCAAGATTCTTCTTGTGAGCATAGAAGTCGACGTTATTGCTAGTCCTAAGAATAAGATCCGTCGTAGCACCTTGCGGGACTGTTCGTTGGGGAGAAGAATATACACGGAGACGACAGGGAAGAGTCGGTTACTCAGGTCGCATTGTAAACCTCAAAGTTGACCCACACTGTGGATGGACGCGAATCTCTACGTTCATATCATTCGACATAGCGAGAAACTGGTCTACAACAACCTAGTACTGGTAAAAGGGGATGAAATGAGCAGCTGGCGTAAACAAGGGAATGAGGAGGCCTCGCCGTCAAGCTGCAACTTGCTGACGTCAGCAATATTCGCCAGCAGGACTGCCGATCCTGAAGTCAATTCAGTAGACTCGGGGACTCACACAGAAGGCAGTAACACAGTGATACAACAACTTTAGCAAGATGGATTACATCGTCAACCAGCTCACTAACAACTACACAACTAGAGCGACAAAGAATTCCACGCAGCGAACCGACAGAGCTAAGTATCACCCAAACTCCACGGAACATAGGCTCCCCAACACGAAGGACACGATAACCTAGACCTCCTAGTATGAAAGAAAGAGTAGTAACCAATTACTATCATACCTAGGGAACGGATGAAACGGCAAAAGAAGAACAAACAGAACAACAGACAACAAACAGGTAGAAAGGACCACAGGGAGTAGTACAGTACAAAACTGAAAGGTATATGCTGCTCATGTGTGTTTGTGATGTGATGAAACGAGATGATGGTGAGGTGAGGGGTTGATTTGAAGAAGAGTGCATAGATGGGGGGACGGGAAACATCATCAGGATGACCAAAGGAAAGGAATAAGGGGCAACAAGGGTGGATGAGGTTGAATGAAGAAGTTGTTGATAGTAGTACAAAAATGCGGGTTGGAGATGGGTTGTGAAACAGGATGATGCAAGCAGAAACATGGACGAGCATGGAAGCGCAGATATAAGAGTAACAGGGAAGAAAGGAGGGGAAAGTGAGATGGGATGGGATATGAAAGCCACGATGTCGACATCAAGAGGATGATTGTAGGGGTAAAGCATGAAAAAGAGTTGAGGGTGGTGGCCAGACAACGAAAACATGAGAAGAGAACAGAAAATAGAGATAACAGAGAGAGAAACATCAAATACGTCCCATAAGAAAAGACCGAGATACAAAACACGGAGCAGCAGAACCACAGTGACGACAAGCGAGCTGCCTTCACTCTCCAAAACGATCAGCAATGTGAATTCTGTTACAAGGGACACCAAAGAGATTCAATGATGCGGTTTACCAAGCAGGGAGTGAAGTGAAAACGAACCTACGAGCCACCGAGATCGCATCCTTACCGAGGTCGGGGCTGCACGTTCTCCTTGGTGACCAGATACATGATCCACCTCGACTTTGCCGGATCCCACGTCAGACCCCTGAAGTGATTACAACCCTTGAGCGCATCGACGCGTCTCCATCCCTTTCTAGTCTCAACCAAAGGCAGATAAGGGCCTAAAGCTAACAGCCATAAGCCAACGCTGCACCTCCCAAAGCCGCCCAAAAAAAAAAAAAGAACAAAACCACATACCCTCTTTACATCTCACCTCAAACGCCCTGTTGCACAAGCCAACATCGTGTCCCTGGATCGCCTCGCGCTCCTCGCCCGTCAAGAGCTGATTGAACGTCTGGTACACCTCGTCGAACACGTCCACGACCCGTATCCCCTCTCTCCTCCGCACGTGGACCAACCACTGCACGACCTCCTGCCCCCGCGCGTTCATAGGCGGACGGGGGAGGATACACTGGATGATCATCTCCTCCAACGGACCACGGGTGGCGTGATCGGAGACTATGGGATGCTCGAGGACGGCGCGGGTGCAGAATCCGGTTGCGTAGATGGGGTGAGCGTTGTTGTAGGTCAGGACGGGGAGTCCGATGTTGTAGGTGATCCCGAGACTTTGGGATTGGACCGAAGGTGTGAGGGACCGGTATACCTCTGGCTTCTTCTCTATTGGTGGGAAAAACGAATGAGATGAGTGAGACGGGCGTCTTGGGTTGTTCGGGAGGAATGAATAAGGGAACGATAGCGTACCGTGAGACCCGAAGTGCTTATCCAAACTGCTCGACGAGCTCGACTTGTGGTGATGCGACCTGCTATGGGTATGCGAGATCGCAGGCGCTGGGGCAGCGAGAATCGGTTTCTTATACTCCATCGAGTGCGACCTCGTACGTTCCATCGGTATGGGGCCTAGAGGCGGTGCGTCTGGATGTTGATAACCGTGTTTCTTCGCCGGCGCCGCTTGTGGTGGTGCCGCACCAACGTATCGAGGATCGGTGTGTCCAGGGTGCGATGACTTGCGAGAGCTATGAACGTGAGGCTTGGAGGAAGGCGCTCGTTGGTCCATAGAAGAGGTACGATGTCCTAGGACAGATAACACGGAGATCAGTCCCGATCTCGCCAGGAAAACGGTAAAGGAGCTTGAGGCTCTGAGAGAAGGGGATGAATGAAAAAACTCACGATGCTTGGAATGACCGTCGTGCGAAGAGGACTTGTAGTCTGAGGTTACTATCCCGAGTTTCGCTTGAACCTTCTTGAGGTCCGGCGGGTCTTCGTACGGCGTCGAAGGCGTCCTTGAGGAGGAGTACACAGCCAGCTGAGACGGGATGCCCGCTAACGTCGAGAAACCAAAGGAAAAGAAACGAGGTTGTGAGCGGGGACCTTATCTAGGAGAGGGAGAAGAGGAGAAGATAGACGTACGTGCGCTACCCCAGCCCCTCGAGGGCATGGCCGGCTTGGGCCTTGGAGCGACGATTTCCGGGACGGGAGCCTGAGCATGCGACGAGGACCTGCCTCTGTAAGCACTCTGTATCACTGTTATCGCAAAAATCATCATCATCATCAGCCCTCAAACCCAAAAACGGGTTCCTCGCCACGACCCAAAAGGAAAAGAAATGTAAACGCACCAGGTGTGAAAGGTCGATCATAAGATTCTGCATCGTGGAGAAAAGAAAAAGAAGAATGAAGATGTGAAAGAGAGATGTGAGTTGATTGAAGTGGTTTTTTTCTGATTGAATGTGGAGAGATTGGGGGTGGTGGTGGGTGGAAGAGATGAGAATACGGACCGGAGGAAGATTCTGTTCGTGAGGAAGATCTTGAAGGAGCTGACGTCCGCATTTGATGAGCGTGTGCTGTGCAAAATGGAGGGGAGTGTATCATCAACATCGCTGTCCAAGTTCAAGGAAGTAACGAACGAAAAGTATACTCACAGTCGGAAAAATACCCATTTGAAGGCGGCGGAGCCCCACTCTTCTTCGAGTTCTTCAAGATCCCCTTCAAAGGTAGCTTGAAGCGCCCACCAACACCTCTCTCGGGACTAGGCGTCATGCCATCCCTCAAAAGCGGACTGAACTGTGATCTCTCATCCTCTCCTCGTCTCCTTGAAGACGCCAATCGTGGAAAATCGATCGGAATATCCGGTGTATCGTGAGACGGGAGATTGACGCTTGGAATCTTGGGCGTCGCGAGATGCGCAGGGTGGGTGTGTTTCCGCTTAAACATGAGGCGGAACGGTGAGAGTATTAGGTCGAGTATTATGGAAACGATGATGATGATGATGAGAGTAGAGAAAAGTTGAAAACAGGGCGTCAAAAGTCGTAAGAAGGTAGCGCAAGAGAAGAAGGGGGATCTTGAGCTGTGAATCGTTGAAGGAGGAAGAGAAAGAACGATGTGATCGGGTTTGGTGGAAGACACTTTTCGACTCCCGGTTTCTGGGTGATCCAAGTACAAGCGAGTACCGGTACACGGGTTGAATAGAGTACAAGGAAAGGGGAGGGAAAAGAGAGGGGGAGGGGGGCGACCGTAGACTAAGTAACTTCTGACGAAGTTCTCAGAAGAGCATCCAGAGGGCCCCTTAGAAGTGAAGGGTCTGGAGGTCTTTTATATGAGATGGTCGTGGTAAGGAAAAGAAAGCAAACCCGGGGTGCCAAAAAACGCCTCGAGGACATCGCACTTGTGCGAACACGAGGCAAGATAAAGGTCCGGTTCGTTCCACTTATTCAAGACAAGATCTCCCGGGCTCTTTTCGATTGATTGTCACGGTGTCTACATGCACCAAGGGCCAGCCGAACTTGCTTCAAGCCTTTACTCTATTCGATAGAGCATCACATGAGGAGGAGATGGAGGGACAGGAATTCTATGGTAGAATTCGAATTTGGGGCCATGAGGCAGAGGTGTCCTGACACCACGGAATGAGGCAAAAAGCGCTGAATTGGTTCCGAAGAAAGTCAAAAACAAACGGGAATCAACGACAAAGTGCGAATCCTGTACCATCGCGGGTTGATTCGAATTGGGATAAGAGTGCAATAAGGGTATATAAGGTGCAAAGAGCTGTTGTATCCTAAGTTGAGCAAAAGGTCTCTCTGTGCCAGCGTGGCGTGCCGTGGGGCTAGATGATGGTGGTGTTGGAAGAAGCAACATCAGTGAGGCAGTGATCGGCAAACTCTTTCTTCCCCTCCTCAAGGCCACCATCGTCTCTCCTCATCCCCGGAAGGCACACCACACCAAGAACATCACAAGTACTGACCGAATACAGACAGCACTGGACGATGAGCATCGATACTACAAGGTTTGCCCACTGAGGCGTTGTACTGGGAGGGTACTGCCGGATCAATATTTCGGACCGGTCGTGATCGCTAGCTGACGATATTGGCGACGATATAACGTACATAGGCACCCACAGGTTGCGGCCAACAGCGGATGCGACGTCAGTTCGGAGAGATGAGAGATAACAAAACCAGATCTTCTGTACCTCGTACTGTATGTAGATGATATATCGTGATGGCGTAAAAGCAAAAGTGGAGTTCACCCCTTTCTCAAACTGACGCAATCTTGGGGGATGGCACAACATCAGCTGGATAGAAGCGACCGAAGCCCAGCATCGACTTTGCCAGGAGGTGGCGAGTCACAGAGGAGGGGAAGCACCCAGAACTTTCGAGAATCCACTGCAGCACGTTCAGCTGCGCACTCTGGGTTGTGGAAGGGAGTTCTACTAGGTGTGCGAAAGCTGGGCCGTGGAAGGGGGTTCTGAACCATATCTGTTGTATATCAAAAAAAAAATTAACCCTTTCCCGGATCGACGCGATGTTCTCGAAATCAAAAATTGCACTTGTGCAGCCACACATTTCAAGGCTTTTGCACTAATGAAGCAGAAGGAACAGACCGAGACTGAACTGGGAGTATACTCGACTTAGGGGGTCCATCCTTCCAGAAGAATCCAGCGCTGCCCACTTCCAAAGGAGTAAGTTCAGTCCGACGCGAGGCGAACCAATTCCAATCGATCGACGGCCTCCTGGTAACCTAACCATATACCGTTTTTAGATCTACCAGGCTGTAAAAAGACAGGGCTCGGGCCGCGTCAAGGAGGTCCAGCCAACGAGATGTTCGCGGGACCCATTGTGGAAAGTGAGATCCAAGGGAGCGATAAGCTTTCACATAACAACTGGGGTACGTGTACTGCTAGGATCGTTCTGGAAGAGTCCAGCGGTGGATAAATATACTGTATCACGTCGCACTGTCACTGGCGTTGATTATGGTTTGGGTTAGGGCTACTAAGGTGCGAGATGTTTCGTCGGACTTGGTATTTCGGCGTTATCGCTCAAAGGTAGTGGAGGGCTGACGGTACGAATATAGAAACGAGGAATTATTGGAGTGAATGGGATGGTGGTTAGTGTACGTTTTTCGAGAAGTTGTTTGCCGATAGTGAAGCCATTTGGTACGAACCAAGCTCTACTCATTCAGGAAGAATAAACCAAGGGCTCTATAGTAGCGATCAAGACTCTTCTAGGAGAGAAAATTGTTCTCAATCAGCTTCCTTGTCGTCGCTCGCAGGCAAAGAGATCAAAGATGAGGCTAACCGACCCTTCGGTCCAAACCCCACGGCCACTGTCAATGTGACCGCGCACATCAAACTCACATGACCTGTCACACTCCTGTCACACTCAAAATATTTCCTCTACTCAACCCGCTCACCGCCGTCCCCCTCGTCCCCGCCGCCCCCGGTACCCTCCCCTTCCTCCTCCCTCTCCCCACGGTACCATAAAAAACACAAAACAAAAAACAAAAATGGTGACCCACGCACTCCTCGAGACCGCCTCTGGCTACGCGATCTTCGAGGTGAAACACACGGACGACATAGGAGGCAAAACTGAGGCTGCACAGGCTTCTATCTTGGATCTGGCAAAGTTCTCCAAGGTGGTGACGTTGCTCAGTTTTTCGCCGTTCAAGACTGCGGCGCAGGCGCTTGAGAATATTAATGATGTTTCGGAGGGTGAGTTTTTTTTTTGGTTTAGTGGGGTGTTTTTTATCGTGCGTTGGGGTGTTTGTGTGCTTTGGGTGGTTTTTTCTTCGTCCGTTTTGAGGGTGTGTTGGGGTGTTTGTTTCTTTTGACTTGGGGATGGTTCTGGTTCTGTACTGGGACTTTGCCTGTCTTGTTGGACACTGGTCGATATATCTGTTATCAAGAACGCAGCGTATCTGTACCATGATTTCACACGCCTCGTTTGACGGACGAATCTATCTCCTTCATTAACCATTCCTTTCGCTCAGCTTCTCACTGTTTTAACCTCTCGCTGACGATCATACTCTCCTCTTCTAGGCGTCCTGAATGAGCACCTCCAATCTCTCCTCGAACTCGTCCTCTCCAAACCCTCCAAAAAATCCAAGGTCGTCCTTGCTGTCTCCGACTCCACCCTAGGCGGAAACATCAAAGGCTCCCTCGGCATCGCCGTCGACATCTCTGAAAAATCCCAAGACATCATCCGCGGTCTACGTCTCCACGCCCCCAAGCTCCTCACCGGCCTCCAGAACGACGACCTGAAGAAAGCGCAGCTCGGCCTGGGCCACAGCTTCTCACGCGCTAAATTGAAGTTCAACGTGAACAGGATAGACAACATGATCATCCAGGCCATCGCGCTCCTCGACCAGCTCGATAAGGACGTCAACCTGTTCTCCATGCGCGCGAGGGAGTGGTACGGCTATCATTTTCCTGAGCTCGTCAGGCTGGTGCCGGATAACGCGCAGTATACTAAGGTGGCGAGGTTCATTGGGGATAAGGATAAGCTCGACGAGAGCAAGCTGGAGGATCTCGCGGCGCTGGTGGATGACGACCCTACCGTCGCTCAGAACATCCTCGACGCCGCGCGTGGATCCATGGGCTCCGCGCTCTCTGAGATCGACATGCTCAACATCAACATGTTCGCTGAGCGCGTCATCTCCCTCGCAGAGTACAGGAAGACCCTCATCGACTATCTTTCCGAGAAGATGAACCTCTGTGCGCCGAGTTTGACTGCCCTCCTTGGGGAGAGGATCGGTGCCCGGTTGATCAGCCACGCTGGGAGCTTGACGAATCTGAGCAAGTACCCGGCGAGTACGGTGCAGATTTTGGGTGCGGAGAAGGCTCTGTTCAGGGCTCTTAAAACTAAGGGTAACACGCCCAAGGTAACGCACTCTCTCTAGCTTTGGTTAATTGAGCGGAACTGATGGCTTCTTTATCTTACAGTACGGTCTGCTGTACCACTCCACCTTCATTGGACGTGCTGGTCCTAAACACAAAGGTCGGATATCAAGATTCTTGGCCAACAAGTGCTCGATAGCGTCGAGAATAGATTGCTACGCCGGTACGCTTCCTGTCTCCTCTCCTTGTTTTTCTCCTGATCCCCCTCTTTACGCGTCTTGCTAAACCAAACCACCCCTTCTCCTCTCTTTCAGACAACCCAACGTCCAAATTCGGTGAAGCACTGAGAGCCCAGGTCGAAGAACGTCTCAACTTCTTCGAGAGCGGCGAGCCACCCCAAAAGAACTCGGTCGTCATGCAAAAAGTCCTCGACGGCCTCAACATGGACATTGACGACGACGAGGAGGTTGACGATGCGATGGCCGTGGATGGGGAGGACGGGCCTGTGTTGACAACGCTGGAGGCTACGCCGGCGAAGGAGAAGAAGAAGTCGAAGAAGGAGGGTAAGGAGAAGGAGAAGAAGAAGAAGAGGAAGGCGGATGCGATGGATGAGGATGAGAGTGAGGATGAGGACGAGCGGCCGGCGGAGAAGAAGGTGAAGCTATCGAAGGAGGAGAAGAAGGCTGCTAAGAAGGCGGCCAAGAAAGCGGCGAAGGAGGCATCGAAGATGGAGAACGGGGATGCAGGGGAGAAGAAGAGTAGGAAGGAGAAAAAAGAGAAGAAGGAGAAGAAGAAGAGTAAAGCGTAGTTTTTGGGCCTCCCTATAGCTTTCGTCTTCACTTTATCTCCTCGGTTTTTTATTTTCACTTTTGTTCGTCCTTGTGTGTATCTTGCTGTAATCTTGCTTTCTTTATCTCTGCCCTCTGCTCCCTGCCTCTGAGCCTGGTTTCACGATTATCAGTAGTTGGGCAAAGTCGCTCTACATCTAGCTGTAATCGTGTTGGGCCTTGGCTGGCGGAGAGAGCCTGCTGACGTAATCGATGATCTCTCAACCCCACCAACAGATACTGCTACTCCCAGCACGATCGTTCTCGACAGCACCTACGCCCTATACCATTCAATGCCTTTTCGCCATGTGGAAAAGGTATAACCCGAACGAACTATCTTTGGTTATAGAGGCGAAGTGGACTTCTGTAGAAGCGACAGAACAGAGAGTGTAAATCAAGGGTGCTTTCCTGGCCCTGCTGACGCGACTTCGGAAGGTGGTACTGCACCTCTGGCATATGAACCCCACTGGAGAAGAAATTTCAGGACTGCCGAGTAGTGACTCAAGATCAACGGAAGCCAGGGGGAAGGGGGGGCTCCTCAGCTGGATGTATACGTATCTAACCTGAGCGGGTTTCTTGTTGTACTGTATGATCTACTCAGCTTGAATTTGTATCCGTTAGCCATTTCACTCTACCCTTCAGGCTTTAGCTGCGTGGAATTTTTTCTCACTTGTAATAATCAACGAAAAATGCAAAGACTGCTAGTGTTCTCCCGCCGGGTCCTGCTGCTCCTGCTGTAGTACCTTCGTGTCTGCAGCGAGTACCCACGCCCTACTCTCATTTTGATTCTAACTCTTGAGTCCCCCAGAGGAACTCCTTCATCGGCCAGAAAGGCAAGTCGCATCCATAGTTTCCATTGTCCTCGATTGCCTCATGCCATCGGAGTGTCGCCGGCTGAATTTCCCAATCGAATAGCAATGCTATGGCCGACGCTGATCCCGGATCACGAGACCACGCGAGCACAATAGTTTGTCCCCACCTGATTGGCTACCACCTTGATCTCATCACTTCATTCACCAAATTAGGCAATCCATGATGTCTACAACCGGACTTGCAAGCAGCACAGGAAACAAAGAGCCTCGTACAAAATGTAAAAAACTAGTGATGAGCCAGAGTGTAGGGCTTACTCGTCGTCACAGGTGTTAGGTGGACAATGGAGGAGAACTTGAGAATGTCGTAAATGTCTCCCCATTGTAGACGTGTACTCGAGTACATATATAACGCGAGGTTTTGGGTGCCCTTCCCACTCGATTTCTTCCCCTCTCCTCCCCCTCCTCTTCTGTACTTTACTACTGCTCCTGCTCTATCTTCAGGTGCAAATTTGTGGGATATCAGGTAATATTTTCGGGATCCTCTAATTGATCATCGCTCATCTACCCTTCAGCATAGCTTGCAGTTCCAAGGCCGATTCATTCAGCTGTACCTTGATATTAGCTCGTCCACCGTAAGTTTTACTACTATTTGTTAGGTATTGGTTCATAATCCGACCTGTTGAAATTTCTAGACTACTTCACCAACCACCCCTCTTAACGACGTTACGATAAAGTAAGTTACTATGAACTGGGCTCGATATCACCTCTGACCTCCTTCCTTTGTATCAACTCTCCTAGTCATGGCTAAGACGAATAGACCTACCCATTCTCCGGGTAAATCGACGACCACCCGCTCCTCTACCACCGCCAAACAACAAGTCACTGGCACCACCGGTGTAGCCTCCTCCCTTAGGAGGAGAGCTACGGCTGCTAGGCGGCCTAAGCCCTGCGAATACTGTCCCGACACGACGCAGAATAGCGATCGACCCAAGCACCTCGCTTCGTATTCAGAATGGCGCGACAAGCAGTGGGAGGCAGGAGGCTGGGTTGCAATATCGGCTACGCTTAACTGGTCCGATGCGTTGCTTTGCGATAATCCTGACCATAACAGGGAGCCTTTCAGGTGAGATTTCTGAGTTCGTCTTCATGTCAGGTTTGAACCATTCTTACTCATCCTCTGTTTCCCGTTTCTCTGTAGCCAACTCTCTAGCTTCTGGGTTCACGTCAAGAGCTTTGGTTGTCATGCTATCCACCCCGTGGTCCGGATGGTCCAAGATCTTCGAGAACGTAACGGCGTCAAGGTCACTAAGAACATCGTGGAGAGTGAGTTCAGAGCCCAATTTCAAGGTAGTATCAATCCGGTGGAACAGGGCTACGATCATTACCGGGACTCTTATCGGAACCCTGCACGATCTTATCTCCCCGCTACGATGCATGGACATGGCTCCGCTCTCCCAGCTGCGACCTCTCACAACACTCCTGCACCGACCGTCCCACCCCCCGTCAGCGCAGCAATCACGGTCTCGGAATCGGACCTTCTTTTCACGGCGGCTTGCTACGCCTCGCTCGACAACTCTTTTGTCACCGATATCCCGTTCACCTCTCTCGCTCCTCCTCCTCCCTTCCCTTCCCCCATTATGTCAAACGATCACGACAATTATCCGGTCTACAACCAGGCTGTGGCTCCCCCTCCACCCGCTCTCCATCCACAGCAGCCATATTACTCAGAGGTCGAGGATCTTCCCCTTTTTATTCCTGCGTACGGCGCTCAGCCTACGGAGATGTACAACCGCATCGGTGGTCCTTCGTATCAGAATCTGCAGACCAACGGGACGTTGGGCCACACTGGACTCCCTGCTCAAGTTTACCAGCCTAACTTTGCGCCTCAACACTCTCAAGCGTACACTGGCAATGTGCCGCAGTTCTCTCTCCCCAGTGAGCAACCGGGCCACGGTATCTACACGAACCCGTACGGGTCAACTTATGACGGCTCCGACGTCTATCAAGCTGATTCTTCTGCTGGACCCTCATTTCACTTTTGATCCCGCACTATGCTCTGTTCTTTTTTCTTCACGCCCTAGTTCTTTTCTCATATCATGATATACACACGAACAGTTTACGTCTCCTTCAGTTCTCTCTCCTTTTTGGTTGGTTGTTGTTCTCTGCTATTTTTTTTACCCTACCTGCTGTTTATCCTGCTCCGACGAGCACTTGCCTGTTTTCATCACCGACTGTAGTTTCCAGTATAATTCGACTGCATAATCTCATCTTTACATGTATATAGTACTGTATCTGCGACCTATCATATAGACCTTAGTATCCTATCAATCTCGCCGTGGATTTGATGACTGGAAGTCAACTGAGGTGACAATTGACGCAGCTTGAATTTCTTGTTGCTCTTGATCAATGAGGAGAACGACTAGGGTCCGTGGTTGTTGCCGTAATGCCGTAATGCCGTTGATCACGGTGATGGCCGTCACGCGCCTGGCAAGAAAAACTCCAACTCCAGCCGATTACTCTCTAGTCCTCGTTCAGTTCTTGTTAGCAGATTTATGCCAATCATATGAACCTTTCACTATGATAAATGAATTCTGAAAGAACCTACAAACGTGTGGATTCATGTGCTACTTGCCTTCTGCTCTTCTCCTGCACACTCCGTCTTTCTTGCACTCGGAAATTTAAGCTACAGTATCCCAGCGACTATCTATGTCTAGCAATAACCTCGACTTGGAACCTCTCTTTGACGACGGAATCTACCGTGCATGCTCAGAGTACCCTACACACCGTCGGGTCCCAGGCTCTTCCTTTGAATATAAGTTCTCAGGATACCCCCATCCGTTCATTAACACTGACGGAAATGATGATTTCACGGAGCTGGATTTGCCAAGAGCGTTGTTGGAGCTGAAGATGTGCGCGTTGTCAAATGAGATCAGGGAGAAGGAGCGTTGGTGGGAGAAGATGAGAGATGAAGTGATCTCTGGAAAGTGGAGGCAGGAAATCGAGCAGCATGAGGAGGGGGAGGAAGTGGGGAATAGGTTGAGTGCGAAGATGGTCGGTGTTTTCATTTCCAGTTGTTGAGGACGGTTGGTCTGATAGATTTTTACAGATTGAGTATGTGTTCCAGGAATTAGAAGGGTACGCTGCTCTACGAGATCCAGAGACGGATATCCAGCTAGCTTGCTTCGAACGTATCTGGAGGTCTGATAACCTGATCAAGCCAGACCTGCGGGAAGAACTCCTCTCCGTTATCGCACTGCTCGAGAAATCAGACCCCGACTGGCACCCAGGCTCGAACGGCCAAGTCCTCGACCTCGTCCACCCATCTCTCTACCCAATCGTCTACAACAAGACGCTAGCATGGGATGAATCGTTCCAAACGCTGAGCCCGCTGAGCCCGCCTGTACCAGAGGTACCAGGACTCACAGGAGCACATCTTTCCCTCATGTTTTGCTGGCTGCCGTCAGATTTTCTCGTCTCATCAGACGGTCAGGTCACCCTCACCTCTCCTTACATCAACAACATCGATCCTCACGACCCAGCTGGTAAACGGCTTTACCCTGTCATCACATCCCTCGTAGAGGCCGCTATACCACTCTGGGAACGCGTTCTCTCGGATCTTCGTGCTCCCCTCAGCCCGTTCAGACTCAAGCACGACGGTGTGGTCGAGCCGAAGAATGGCGGCTACATATTCCGTGGTATACCCTGCATATGGCCAGAGGGCTTCGCTCCTTTTGGACCAGAATCAGACGACGAGGATTTCGACCTGTTTGATGAGTCGTACGACGAGTGGTGTGATAGGAAGAAGAAACAAGGGATGCTTGTTTGGCCCGAGGCCGTCGATGGGTATACCGGTGCACTGGAGAGGGCAGTGAAGAAGAGAGTTAGTTTGAGTGGCGCAACGGTGCAGGTTATCGTGAAACTTGCGAATGTGATGTTGACTCCCGACAAACCTACGTACGGAGGTGGGACATGGCATGTCGAAGGGATGGAGAACGAGCATATCGTTTCCACGTTCATCTACGTATGTGCTCTCTGATGCTCATTGGTATGAGACGGTACTGACAATAACCGTTCTCTCCTACCAGTATTACGACGAACAGAACATCACTCCCTCCAAACTCGCGTTCAGAACCGGGGTCAGCCAGCCAATGTACCACGGCCAACAAGACGATTTCTGTTCTCGAAGCCTCTACGGCCTGGGCGGTGACGACGCATGTGTTCAAGAACGAGGCAGCGTCACCACCTCTCAGCATCGCTGTATCGCCTTCCCCAACATCTACCAACACCGTGTCTCTCCTTTCAGCCTCCTTGACCCCACAAGGCCAGGCCATAGAAAGATCGTAGCCCTATTCCTTGTGGATCCAACCATCCATATTCCCTCAGCTAGCAGAGTCCCACCACAGCAAGAACACCTGTACAAGGCATCCGTCGTGTCGGAGTGTCCAATCCTCACGGAGAAGTTGCCCGTGGAGCTGAGGACCAAGGTTCTAGAGGAGTTGATCGGGTGCGGAGGTAAGATGAGCAGAGAGGAAGCTGAGGAGGTGAGATTGAGGTTCATGAAGGAGAGGAGTGCGGATGCGGGGAGTTATGAGGACGACAATTCTGTGTTTGGGCTTAAGTTTAATATGTGGTTCGTCCCTTCTCCTGGTGTTGTTTGGACTATCGATGTACTGATAATAGATTGGACAGTGAGCACTAGAGAGAGAGGCTGATCCGGTAGTCCTGGTCGTGTCGAGACGACCTCCTCGATGAAGGCCGCCAACTTCTCACCGCTGCTGAGGTGTTTGCCTTTCCCTACCGCATTCTGCCTTTCCTACTTAAACTCGACCTTAACTCGTCACTGTCCACAAAAAACGAAGCAGTACACCATGAATTTATTTCCACATTTAACAAAACACGCATGAAAACAGGTCGTTCTAATTACAATTGCTCGGTCTCATAAAGAGACTTGATATTCCAATGAATTTGATTCGTGAGGGCCGTTGTGCAGTAGGCATCAGGTCGTTCAAAGCATTTACTGGGTGAAGGGGGAGAGCTTCACGTCCCTGAGGTCGAGGTCGGTGATGTGTCCCCTGAGCTCACCGAGAACGGGAGCGATCGAAGCAGCGTTTCTAGTTTCGTGGTGAGCCTATTCCAAGTAGCAAGATCAGCACAAACCACACTGATAGTCAAGGAAGCGAAAAAAAAACTGACCTCAACACTGTCCCATCCCATAACGCTCAAGAACGTGCCCGCCTTCTCGTTAACCGGTCCCCTGATGAAGCCCTGGCTCGCGGGGAATTTCTCCTGCTCAGCGATCAGCTTGTTAAGCAAGGGAGCAATGCTCTCCCTGGTGACGCCCTCCTTGGGGGTAGCATACCCGAAGGAGACGACGGGTGCGGCGAGGACTTTCTTGTAGTCGTTGCTGTCGATGGGTATGCTGGTGAAGAGAGGTGGTGCGTCCAAGAGCGAGCGGAAGGGGCCGGTGACGCTCTCGGAGCCGCCGTTCTTGAAGGCGTCGAGCTTGGCTTTGTTCTCCCAGACTGTGAGGATGAGAGATTAGCGATGGACGAGGGAGGTATGAGTATGTATGTAGACTCACTGATGACCCAGACGTGCTCATTAGGCTTGGCGACGTTGGTACCCTTGTAGCGACTAAGCAAAGATGACGATAAGCCGATCTGAATACCATGAGGTTGACTTTGCTGAAGCAGACTCACGCAAGGACACCGTCAACCTGAGCGAACTTGCTGTACACCTTGGTGTCGATCTCAGAGGGATTGGCGGAGTAGGCAGCGGATTGGACCCAGACGGCTTCGAGGACGGACATGATTGAGATGAGTTAGAGGAGTAGAAGAGCTTGAGAGGTTTGCTTTGAGAGGAGTGGAAGAGAGCTTGGTGGGAATGAGGAGAATGCTGCTCTGGAGACAGCCGCTTTTATAGAGTTTCTCGCGTCTTTGAGCGTCCCAAAAGACCAAGAATGGCTGTGAAATGGAGCAGTAGAGAGAGATCAGATAAGTCCCCTGCGGGATCCGAGGGAGGAACAGAGAGTCCTTACGATCTGTTGTCTGAATAGCACGTAACGACCTCCTCAAAAGAGGAGAAACACAGGCAGTAGACGCCCCTTCCCGATATCCATCAATGCAACGAACAGCTGAGCGTGATGGCGTTGCTCACCATTGGTCCTCTGAATCAGAGAAGTAGACGTCTGGGCGCTGCGCGTCAACTATCTGAGCAGGTTTCCGTTCGTCTTCGCATAGAACTCTCATCATATTGAGAGGGAATGACGGATTAACGCCGAGGGATGAGAGTGAGAGGTGATGACATTCTTCCGAAGACCCAATCTTCCGGCCGAGCTAGGAGCCCTTTCTTTTCAAAGCAGAAATAACGTTAGCCCGGATCAGAGCTCTGGATTGTGGGCATTGGCATCTGATCTGGGCGGTACCCCAGTTCGTCACGACTGCGGGGAAGGGGTGGTGCACAATAGGATAGTTGGACTCGTTTGAAAGCGATGTCGAAATCTCGCTGCAAATAACCTGTTACATAGCGTTTATGGATATTCATGGACATCCGGGCAAGGCAAAATCGTTCCTCTGGAACGTCTAGGCCGGTTCCTCTATGCAAAGAAGCGGAGATAGCCAGAGGAGAGCTGAGTGAAAGCTGGGCACTATATCAGATGAGAATCAGCGGCGCTAGGAAAATAATCGTCAACGACTGTACACGTACTCTATTCAGAACCTAGTCAAGAGACACAGGCAACAGCTAGGCACCGCATAATTTCTTCCTAGAAACCATCTAACACGCGTCGCGATATGGGTGTATACGCATCTGCTGTGATACGTATCCTTTCGCTTTCGGGGTTTGGGACAAAGCAGCTTTTACGTTGTGGTGTGCCCTGAGACGGATGGGGAGGCTGGAGGGCCGAGTAAAGACGCTTGTTGGGTCCTGTGGTCTGACTAGGGGTGATTGAGGCCGCGTCTGGAGTTCATCGAGGCTACGATGGAGTCAAGCATGAGAGTCGTGTTACTGCGGACTGGTAGAAGCACCAGCAGCGCTTCAAGCGCACCCCAAAGTTCTCTTGGGCTGGCCGTGAGAATATCGCAGCGCTCGGACAAACCGTGTACGTGCTGACTTAACTCAAGTGATAGCAGATGTTACGGGGAGGATTTAGCCAGACGACGCGTGTATAGAGGCAAAATGAGATCCCTTCCGAGTGCACCTTGTCGTTGTTGCAAGGAAAAATCGCGTTGGTTCACTGTGTGGCAGTGTTCCCTCCATCTCAACAAACGCGCACTGAGCTGAGAGTGGTCCGTTTCTCGCTGATCTACAGAAGCAATAACGTGCGATACATACCATGGCAAAGTGGATATCGTTAGACTAGCTTCCAATAAAAGAATGAACAAGACTGATATAGGGCCGTAAGAAGTCGTCAAACGCAAGGTGAAATCGTGTAGTAGGCTGTGGCGAATGTGGCCTGGACCACGTGCATGGTGAAGATACCCGAGCTGGAGGTCTACATGGTGCTCCTCCTTTATCCATCCTAGTTTTCCTTGAGAATATTCCACAGCACGCTTGAGTGAATAGTGAAACATATATAGAAATATATCACAAAAGAGTGGTATAGTACAAGAAGAAGTAGGTATGTAAATCACAGTACGCATCAAGACTGGAGATTACAGTGGCAATTACATGGACAGGAAAGGCTGTTGCCGTCTAGCTCTCTCAAATATGCACCAGCTTTGGGGGGGCTTGAAAGAGATTGCCGCCAGCACTGCACAGATACAGATCAGCTCTAGTGGGTGCAAGACGTAAGGAAGATGAGAGAAAATCGTGCTTATACCTCAGGCTGACTCTACGGGCGCACTAAGCTCCCCGTCCGAACATCTCAATCAGCAGCGCGGTGAGAAACCCGTTCTTCTTGGCGCGCTTCTTGGGGAAAAACTTGTGGGGTTTGAAGCTCAAGGAGTAGCACCTGAGTGCGTTACGGGTGGGAAACTTCTCGGCCTGTTTGCCGGTACGTCTAGCGTCGACAAGGTCCACAATGTTGACGTTGACATTTTTCAGGGCCTACCAGTGGCATATAGAAGATTGAAGCATACCAGTCAGAAAAATAGACAAAACTAGGAGAAAGAAACGACGGGTGATCAAGTATGCGAAGCTCACCTTCTTACACTGCGTAATCGAGCCCGGAACGGTATCCATCCCTACTTCATAGCAGAGTGCTTGCCATCCAGCCAAGCGATCCGCCCTGCTCCCGTAGTGAGTAGTAAACTCTGAGAGCAAACAACGTCCATGTTGTGCACGATAGGTCTCACTTCCCGGGACCCATCCCCTGAGACCAGCGAGACGGTCGAACTCTGATTGGATAGGAGCCTGAGGGTTGTGTACAAACCCAGGGAAGGAGGACCAGAAGGAAGAACCCGCTGACATGGTGCACGTTGTGTTTCGCAGAGTGAACGTGGGTAATTGAGCTGAGCAGGGGACGAAGGTATGCGGATGGAAGGAGGAGGGAAAAAGAGGATGCTGAATATAGAAGTGACGACAAGCTCCTCTTATATCCCTTCTCCTCCCGCCTTCTGGCCACCGTCAAGAACAATCCTTCTGTGCGGGCATGAGGCGTAGCGTGGCTGAGCTTATTCTGTCGGTGTGAGAACAAAGACCGTGCCAGCGATGGGCCACTGCTGAAGCACTCCTAGGGTGGAAGCACAGTGACCGTGACGCGACGTGTGAAAGCCTCTTGATGCGTGGCCGATCTGAGTTTGCCACTGTTGAGCCTTTCAGAGCTCAATGAGGAGCAACAGTTGCATTGATTGACTCCTGGGAACGTGGCTCTGTCGTCTCTGATGGCACGAAGAAAGAAGTGGCCGCAATATTGAGGGGCTGCGTGTGTGATGTCCGACGACGACTGTTGTTAAATCCGGTGGAGGAGGAGAAAGAACGTGTAAGATTGAATGGATGACGGTGATGAATTCGAGAAGAATCTACGGAGTCTTTGATAGGAAAATATTGTCCCTACTATGACGAAGAGCGATGATTGAGCTGGAGAGAACTTGACGAGAAGCGTCTCACCAGAATAGGCTTCCAGGCAAAGATTCCAGTCCAGTGACGGAAAAACGAGAAATCATCCAAGAAAAGCCCGTTCGATAGGGATGCTCGTGTTCTGTCGCTAAAGAAGCTGCAACCCGAACTGACATTCAACTCTCGAACGCCTACTATGAAGAAGGGTTTTCTTCCTTCGCGTTCATGGGGAGTGTATCACGCTCAATATCCTGAAAGGACCTGGTTAGTGTAATATCCTGGAGAAACTGGCATGAGGTTATATAAAGGCTAAACTCAATTCCAGATCCTTGAGCGCCCTTAGGTATCCCGCTCAGGAGATGGAACAACATCCCAATATCCTTAGGATGGGATTCGAGATCCGAAGTATCGTGCGATGTCGACGAGAATCCTATTGAAAGCTGAGATTGACGGGCTCGAGGTCATGACGGTAGGTCCAAGGTAGAGGTTATGGTGCACACCCGTCTTATGAAAGCAGTTTGGCTTCCGGCGGACCGACATCGCCGGCAGAATAATCGGGTTCCATTTGGGTGGACCCGTTCAGATTCGCAAAACTGAATCTACTTTACAATGCAAAGACTAATACTCATGAGAGCACTCGAACTCATAAAGGTCTTACCCAACTGATCTTAGCAGCCGACATAAAGGACTCACTATACTCTAAGAGTTCTTTCGCTTTCTGTTTAGTGAACGTTGGAGAAACCTCCTGAGCTTTTTGCTCAAGTAAAGCACTCTCCGCGACCCTCCCAGGAGCAGTGATGTCGTCCGAGTCGCTCGTGGTTTGCATCAGCTCTCCGTAGCCGGCGCTGGTTTGAGGCCACGCTGCCCGTAAGAGATTCCAGTCTCTGCAAATCAGCTTGTGGGGCAGTTCGGCACTATCCCAACCTTGACGTTGGCAGGCCGGTGAGCCTGGGTAGTAAAGGTGGGGTTTAAATGAGAAAATGGACAGGAAGATGATTGAAACCTCACAGTATGAAACGACCTTGCAGCGTGCGCAAACGTTGAAGGATTTCTGACCCGGTGGAGGAAGTTTACCTGAGCGAAGACGACCATGGTCCATTGTCAATGGGAAATTTACAACGACGAGACTAATAAAGGAGACGAGTCCTTACCGCACTTGACATGAGAGCAACTTCGATCGGCCTTTATTGAAATAATGGAGAGAGACAGAGAGGCCCAAATTCCTCGATTAGCCTTAGCCTTTGCGTTGACGACCGCGTAGTATTCCAAGGTAGGATGGAGGGGTGGAGCATCGGCACCCATTCTGCGTTCCAAAAGGTTGTGCACTAGTAGACTAGTGTGGACCAGGGCTTCGAGCAGGACCTCTTCTCCAGGAAAAGCCCGTTCGTGGACTCTGGTCGCAAGCTCACAGAGGCTGAGGTAGATGGGCAGGGACTTGTGTCGGAACTTTTAAATCGCCTGATCAGAAAATAAGCCTGATCAGATCCGCGGAGCTGCCTGATCAGACCTTGTCAGGACCTGTCAGATCACCGAGAGATCCGTCAGGTACAGTCATTCAAAAGCAGTCTTACAGGAGTTGATCCGATCGAGAACGCACTGATTGAACCTGACTAGTTTCCGAGGAACTGATCAGATTCATGCAGGCGGCGGGCGGTGACAGCGTTGCACTTACTTCTATTAAGGAAGACTAATGCCACTCGCATACTATGGTGCTTACAGCCATTTGTTCCATAGGTACATTAGTTACACTTAGTAATAATTAAGCATACAAGCGTAGAGAGAGAAAGAGGAAGTGGAGGATGAGTCTTCTAATAGTATGGAGGAAACATCTGCTTCACACGTATAAACATGTCCGGGTCGATGCTATCTACTACAAAGTGATCAACAGTGGGGAACAGAGATGTTGGCGTATTGGAAGGAAGTTGAGATGCGTCGGGAATGCACAAGGCCCCACGAAGAATCGCTTGTGGAGGAATAAAAATATACTTTTCTCGAGGCTTGTGTGGGGAAATCCTATATAACCCAAGATCCTTGTCCTTTCGCTGAGAGGCCACTGTGCGTCTAGGTACCGCATCCATCTTCCTGATGAGGGCAAGATCACACTTGGTTCCAGCAATAACTACAGAAAATATAAAGATGAGCTGCGCAAAATAATTACTCGGTGAACCATCCTGCGCTATTGAGCTAACAACAACAAAATCCTTTCGAACGGCTTTGTAGAAGGAAGGAGAGCAGCGTAGGATATCGTACAGCTGCTCAGTACTGAGAATAGAGTTGTAGTAGATCCTCAAACACCGATACTCCGTAAGCTATGAAAATAGAGATCATATCAGCATCGTGGGAACAGTACCTTGAAAGATAAGTCAAACAGATCACTCACAAGGGTGTTATTGTCGACAACGAGATTGTGTCGGAGGATATGCGGATGGTAGTGAGGAAAGAAAGTTGAAGATAGATAAGACGCCAAATTGGGACCGAAATCATGGAAAGCACGAGGGGTCAAAACATAAGACAGATTGTGCTGCAATTCCCCAATAGCCATGGGACACTGTGGCGCACCAATACGTACGTTGCTGACAGCTTCTGTCGGTAGATGACTAGCCTCAGCATTCTCCTCGTCATCACCATCCTCTAGCTCCTGGTGGAGAGCAACTGCTAGTGCCTTCCTCCTTCGAGCTTCTTGAGCTTTATCGTAATCGTGAATTGTTTTCTTGATCAGCCCAGAAACTTCTATCCAGTGGTCTTTACGAAGAATCTGGTAGGGTAAATGTCCATTATCAGGCTTTGTTTTGTAAGCGGTGTGAGCAAGAAATGAAAAGACCTGCTCGTCAACGTTCTTGAAGTTAGTATTTTGGTAAAGCGTCTTCAAGGGGCCGTGCATCTTCTCGAACATCTTGGTTGAGTAGTTCGGTCCAACTCCCTTGAGCTCGACATCCTCTGGAGCATGGACAGGAAAGTGGATCTTGGGGAATTGAGGAGGTACGGATACCTTTGGGGCCATACCATCAGGATCAAAGATTGGATCGTTCCATACATCGAGGGAAGTGAGTTCCTTCAAACAATGATGAGAATTCAAGACCATAAGTTTGATAGAAAGTGCCGAAGAGTCACCTTCACAGATTTGTTATACTCTGCGATTGATGATCGCATCGCACGAAGTAGTTTATTGGAATGCATGGGGAGCGAGGCATATTGGTCCATCTCTACAAACCTGCGGATTGCACGAAGAATGGCATAGATGGCTGTATGCTTCTTGTAGTCGATCGCGCTATGAGCAACATAAACCAAACACTACAAAGAGAAGTCAATGATGATGAGAGTGTGCATAATGCGTAGAGAGAGAGAGAGAGTCCACCTTTGCGATATCCTCAAACTTGCCACCATCGTTGAAGAAGACTGACGAAATCCGAGTAAAATGGTTCAAGTTTCTCCAGCGTGGGAACTTGCTGATTCTGAAGAGAGCGAGAGGGGTCAGTTGAACTGTTCTTGATTTGCTGAAAGCGAATCAAATCAGAGGACATACTGCAAGTCGATATGGCTCAAGATGTCTCGAGATTCTCGAGCAGGCTTGTAGTTTTCGATAGCGTCGAGGAACCGGACCCATAAATGGGATGAAAAAAGACCAAGGCTGAAGAAATGCAGCCTATCGAAGGAGAGGGCGGCATGGGGATCGTTCAACTGACCTAGGCTCCAGAATACGCTCTAGGGTACATGAATTAAAGAATTAAAATGTGCCTGGCCTTACGTTAAAGAATCTTACCTCGACCTGGCGCAGCCCGAGGTCCTTGAGAACTTCATCCCTTCTCGCAGCAGTTCCTTCAAGGAGAGATGCGTCATAAGCATTTCTGGAATCTTGAGCTGTTCTTGGAGGAAAAGTCCGGAGTAGATCGTGCATGTCACCTTGAGGGGCAAGACATCTCGGACAGGGAAATAGACTATTGGTCCCGCGTGAGAGGGCGAAAAAGCATCTATGCCCATGCGCATGAGAAAAGCTGAGAGTCGTGAAAGTGTAGAATCTATGAATACTTACTGCTCTTCGTAGTCGGCCGATATTATGAGGATAATATAGTGTACCCGTTTTGGAGATCCGTCCGGTAGAATGACTTGGTTTCCAATTGATGCGAAGGGGACGAGCTCTCCGAGTAGCTTCTGATAGGCACTGTGCCAAACCTCACGTTTGAAGTTGATCCAGGATGACTTTCCGACGTGCTCTTGTGGATCGTCAAGCTATATTTATGATAACGTGAGAATAAGCACATTCAAAGGAGATATATCCATAACGCAAGTACTTACTTTAGGTATCCATCCGCACACCACACCACCACCATCCGCTTCCCCATTGCGTATCTCACGAGGAAGATTAGCAACTCGTGCCATGATGGGGTGACCAGTTGCAGTACCGAATGAGGAGAGCTTGGTTTTGTCCGAGTAAAGGATGAAACAAACTGGTGAAGATGCTCCAAGGGCCTCGTCATCAGTACTCGGTAGTTGAGTCTGCAAGAATGCGAATCAGGGCGTGATTTCAGCAGCATAGGTATTTCTTACCTGAATGTCCCACCAGCGATCTGCAGTCCACGGCTCGTCGTAAATCCGATCATAAGATTCAGATCGAGGATCTCAGCGAGAAACTCTCTGAGCGTCCCAATTCCAGTATTCGTAGATATCCTGATTAAGGATGAGTTTGCTTGTCCAGTCGACTAAGGAGCGATGGTACATCTTGAGCTCGAAATTCTCGCTGCCTGTGGAAGATTTGTATGTCAACTTGATGGTGCTGGACTTAAACTAGGGAAATGAGTGTGAAAGTATGCCTAATAGAATGAGAGCCTAACGTACAGGTACAAACATATCAGCCGCTGACTCCCATGTGTCGTAGATTTGTTCAGGGGTTTGTAACGTGAGGTCGGGACTAGCGGTTAGAGATAGTAGCTTCTTAATGTATGGCTTCGATAAACTCGTGTCCAGAGCAAATGAAGCAACCTCGAAATCCTTGCGAGTGATGAAGGGGAGCTGTGGTGAGACCGATTGCTGATTGAAGCATGGCAAGGAAAAATCGATGAACCGATTGTCCCAAAACTCGTCTACAGTCTGGTACTCTGTCGCACGTCCAGTGTGAGGATGGTATTCAATTTGGAAATGATCACTGTCTACTAATTCTTCATGAGACCGAGCAGCTGGTTGATCAGTAGAAATGTCAGGGTTAGTAGATTGGATATTGATGTCGAAAGCTTCGTCTGTGCCCATGGAAAACTCAATACTATCGACCTATCAGGACATTACGATCAGCTTAGGAGCTCCTGAAACGAGTACGAGAAGTCACAAACCATGGAAGGAAAGCCTCGAAATTTTTTAAAGAAGGTGAATCCGATCGCTCACTAACAAGAAACAGACAGAACATGCTTACTATTCGGGTCATTTGGCAGTCGGTCAGCAGGTGACAGATGGCTCACTGGATGCTGAGCCAAAGGAATCGGTTCTACAGCAACAGATTCATTCGTTGAGATAGAAACTGCGTTTGGGATCGGAGCATAAGTCAAATGAGCTGTTGGGTAGTGAGAAAATTCTCGTAATTAGGACACGAACACGAAGTTAAATTAGGAGAGGCTACTGACTGAAGGCCTCTCGCTCTCGACGATCGCGCTCGCAAAACTGACGATGACGCTCAAAGTTCTGTGGGCGATACTGTCCAGAACAGATTGGACAAGAGCGAAGGGACATGATAGCGATGGTTTGACGCTTCACGTCTTGACAATATATATTTATACATATTACTGGTATGATTCTCCACCATGTCTAAACGGACATGAAATCCAGCGATTTTAGTGGCACGGAACTACTGCGAGGAGAACCACTTGAACCCACCATGCAATATAGTTTCCAAGACTGTTTGTTGTGGAGCACCATGAGGCGTTGAGCATGCGTCTGCGCTGGCCTCGTACCCTGAACTTTGTGCTGCGTACCGCTCAGCATAGATGTCGAAAGGGAGTGCAACATTGAAAAAGGAATGGAGCAGAGGGATGAAGATTGAGTTCCCCGTTCAAAAGCGGTACATCGGAAACTGGTACCGCAGCTCTGGTAGACCAAGCTCCTCTCAGTGGTACGACCTCATGGACCACACGATTCTGCAGTCCAAATTAGTGACTTCAGCTTTCGTAAGTAATATGCACGGACAATACATACAAGATGATACTTCCATCGACTCGCATCTTAGACCTAGGGTCTCCGGCTTATTCCTTGAGGGACCTAGGATATCCAGTATGCTTGCCGCACTCGCTGCTTTCAGACTCTCAAGCGCCGGTGCCTCTCATCTATCCGCACCCCCTTTTCAAGGTCCACAGCCCGATGCTAATGATAACAAAGAAAGTGGAGAGACAGAGCCATTAAGCCTTGTCCCTGCTCCAATTAGTCGATGTAACTTATTTGTGAAGTCCGGTGGCACACTGACCGAGAACGATTCCAACGCCATGGCATCTATCTCCTCTGCCGATGCTCATAAAGGTCTCATTGGCCCTCCTGCTCCATCAGCTCCCTCGGATTCACAAACTGATGTGTCCCGCCCGATTGACAGTGCCGAGTATTCAGCAGATTTTACAGATGACAACATGAACGCCGACTTCTTTGACCATGTCGGCGAGGCTCCTGGATGTAGCCGTCGGTGGTCATCACACCGACGTGAGCCTCGATGAGAGTTTGCCACTTGCAGACTAAGGAACGGAGCTCGTCAGAAAACCCAAGCTATAGAAGTTGGTCAGGTAGCTGTTACCCGTACCTCATCGATCCGTAGTTTGATTTTACGGAAGGCCTGCTCCTTGTCTTTGCTCAGATCCGTCAGCGAGATCTCAACCAGACGACACTTGAGAGACCCTGAGTGCACAGGATCTTCCTCATCTTACTTCGCTAGTGCTTGGTGAAGGAGAGGTGGAGAGACAAGAGGTGGAGCTCGTAAGGTTCTGTTAGTTCATCTTGGAGCTTCGAGATGATCGGAATATACACACCATGTACACGATGAAATAGTCTAGAAATTATGGTGGTTAGTGGATGACGGACGATTCGTATCTTTAAAGGGCAGCTGCGTCTTCGAAATAGCAGTATTGTACTGCCTCCACTGGACTCCCGGTACGTCAGAGAGCAGGCCTAGGCCGGAAGCGGTGGCAACATTAAAGAAGAACGATTATAAGATAAAAAAAGAGGGCTGAGATATCAACAATTTAGAGCTAATACTATATTGAGAGGAGACTGGATAGCATGATGAATGAGAAAAAAAATAATATAAAGGTGTGCAAGGGCGAAGGATGGAACGAGAAAGAGGAGATCAGGTATGATGAGGAAGTCGACGGGGAAGGGAGATATGGCGACAGAATAGATTGAAGTGGGCCTGGCAGAAGAACTCCGCTGCGCGAAACTCTAGTGCACGTAGATCCTCTTCCTTCCACTGCTCGACCCGAGACTTCTGCCCCAACCGCGTGATTTCCAAAGATTGGCCCCCGGTCCAGGTGGACATAAGCCTGCAAAGCGACAGTACAAAAGAGTCCCTATACTCGGGTTTATGTGAGGCAAGTCCATAGTTGGCAATATCTTCACCGAGATCAGTTAGCTCTAGACCGTGAAAGCAGTCATAGACACTGATACCATCGAGCACGGTATAGTGCATAACACGATCAAGCTCAAAGAGCTCAAACCGGAAGTTGAGTTCAGCGAGCTCCCAGAGAACTTCCTCCAAGACGGTTTGGGATACTCTCCCGTCGTTCCGAATGAAGATCTCCTTGTCTCTCCAGATCGGTGGGGGTAGGTCCTTCTCGTGAGCCGGTACTTGGGGGAAAACATCCCTCACAATGCTTACGCGCTGGGTGGACTTTGATCCCGCCGTGGTTTCCTTGAACACCAGGCCCTGTAGAATATGCCTCCAGACCTTATTGGAGAGGGGAAGCGCAGAATTGGAATGGGCAGCCCGGGTGAAGAGGATAGGCCTCCAACGAAGATATGCGATCACGTTGGTGGCCGTTACCTCTGGCCGTGTATCATGAAGGATAACCCTGGGGTCAGGGAATACGAAACCCCGAACATACTCAGCCAAGCGAAGATCGACGACTCGATCAGCAGCTGTCCGCCAGGCAGTTGGGGCATAAGGAAAAGGAGGTGACGGTTTTTCCTCGAAGATTTCGACGGTTTTCCTAGCGAGTGGAGGAGGCGGTGTCGGTCCCCTGCGGTCGTCTGGTGGTCCAAACATTGAGAAAGAACGGAAGAGATAACAAACTAGCTCGGCTTACAAGGCTTCTTCTTAGATTTGTTTTTGCTAGGCTTCGCCTTGAGTGAGGAGACTTGTTGAGAGGAAGAGCTCGCCGACGCAGGGTGCTCTGACGATGACGGCGCAGGACCCAAGGAGGAAGGTCCAGCCTCGGTATCCTTGACCTTCAGCTCATATTCAAAGGGGTTCGAGCAGCCAAGGCGACAGTTGAAAAATTGGTAGATGTGCTCGAACTTCTTCAAGTCAGCGAACGACGAGCGAAAGGTCGGAAGAACGCTGGTCGGAGAGTGTAGACCGATTCGATGAGCAATGGGTGCGACATCCCCTAGGTGATCAACACGAAGCCCTGATAAATTTTTGAGAGGTCGAACAATCCAGAAGGGTATCCGTAGTGAGTACAGAAAATCTGCGGAACGTTCTATCTCCTGGCCCATCAAGAAAGCACCCATAATTCCCTCGACAGGCTTCACGGGCCAATCACTGCTTGGGTTTAAAGTACCCCACTTGGGTTTGTAGTGTTCGACCCAGTCGAGGTACGCTCGCAGCTCAAGGTACTGATGCTGGAGCCTAGAGAGGGTGCCGGCCGCGCGACTGAACGGCATGGCTAAGTTGGCAATGTGATCGTAAGTGAACTGGAGGCCAGTGGCCAGAGCTCTGATCGATTTCTGGGCCTTGGTGCTCGACGAGGTGGAATCAGATGCCAAGGAGCTGACGTACTCGCGAGAGCGCTCCTGGATCTGTGTACAGGGGGGGAGAAAGTATTCACGCAACCAGCGATACTCGACCTTCCCAGATGGGTCGACTGGATCTTGAATCGACGAGGTGACGACTCCAAAGTGTTCGCGTGTAAGGTGAATCCACCAGATGGTATCGGGAGAGCGCAGTGAATCCGGACGCCTACGAACGACGCTAAGATGGCAAAGCTCGGGGTGGTAGAACTGGGGCCACACGGAGTAATCGTCCTCCGCAAAGCTCTGGTTGGTGTAGTAGTGGACTGCTCTCGTCGAGTCTAGGAAAGGAGCCGGGAGCTCGGGTATTGGTAGATCATATGGTGTAGTGATGAAGTAATGGCCGTCCTCGATGAGGACTCTACGATAACCCTGTAGAGCGAGGAGAGGTGCTCCATGTTCTATAAAAAAAATTGACGTCAGTTTAAGCCCTAACAATCGTAATTTTTTCGGATTTATGTACCGCAATGCTCTAATAGATACTTTTCAGGTTGATGAAAGACATCGAGTGGAGAGGGGGCCATGCTAGAACTGTGTTTGGTACATGAGAAACGGTCCCATATACTAGTACAGTTGGCGACTTACGAATTATCGAGAGAAGGGGACGGTGTTGACCGCTTGTTCTGAGATGAGGCGAGGGTTGGTTGTCGGAGGAAGGGCACAGCTAAGACGTGGAAAGGATTAGTTTATTCGAAAGTGGGAGAGGTTGATAGCTTACCAGTACCGCAAGATGGCACAACCCGGCTTGCGAATAGGGAAACTGTCGAGGTTTACGCGTACCGAGCTTATCGAGATTAGATTTGGTGGACCAGGCGAGAGGATTGACTCACTGAGACTCGGAAGATTCACCCAAGGCAAGTCTACAGCGGGAGATCGAACCCAGGGGTAAGATAGGAATGCACGAGTCGACGCAAGATCTAACTCGTGAATAACTAGTGGCCGACGCAAAATCTGGCCCACTAGATCACCAAATGGCCGACGCAGAATCTAGCCAAGTGGAGCAAAAGTCGACGCAGAATCTAACTTTGCAGATGTAGGGAATCAGGGATGAGTTGGTGTGGGTAGGTGCGTGGGAGGAGGATGGAGGTGAAGTCACGTCACTGTGACCGGTGACCAGTCCAGCCCCCGAAACTCACACTAGTCCTGGTGGCCAAAACCCACTGCCATTTATTCTACCCCCTATGCATACAAACTTTCATCCATTAGATACACTCCTCCCCCTACACATCCACTTCCAGAACACATTTGTACATACAGGAACCGCGTCTTAGCTCTGTTCGTAGTAGCTTGTTGCGGTATATAAATTGAGGGTCAAACAAACAAACAAACTGTGACCAGTCCTGATCAGATCTCGTGATGTTGAATTTCTCTAAGTTCTACTCCCACCTAGCCCTTCCTCCCAACCACACCGACCCAGTAGATTCTGCATCGCTGGGTCTACCTCTCAGTAGATTTTGCATCGCTGAGATGCTTTCCCAGTAGATTTTGCTTCGCTGGGAAGCACATGTTGAGTCCAGATTTTGCGTCGGACTTCATCGCGTCAAACTTTGTTCTTGTGTAAGTCGTGGTGGGTCTCCAACTCTTTCTCTAGTTCTGGTGGCTGTCTGAATCTCCTTCATATTCACTAGACGCGGATGTTTCCAGATCTCGACTGGCTTGTCAAACGCAGTGGAGTTTCCAAAATGACTCGTACGTGCTACCTTCGCACCCCAAGCTCAGCCGATAACTCAATTACCTAACTTTGTTTCTCGGCGACATCGTAGAAGCAGCTCAGAATACCTCGACAGCTCGTTTGCGTGCCTTCGTATGCCGGTCAAGGTGCTGTGGGGCTCTCACCTCGTGTCTAGGGAGATTGTATTGACGGTCTTTCACCCTGTTAGCTGATTCAACGTATACGGTGGTATGTAGCCTTCTCGCGCGTTTTCGTCCCTTCGCTCCAATCTCATTCAGTTATCTGTAGTGGGATCCTTCCATGATTCCGTTCTGCTTCTCTCAATATGAGCTGTCGCATTTTCCATTCCGGTGAGTAAAAGGGATTACAGTCCCTTCGCAGCTCCGACTCCCTCGCATCTCCAAGGTCTGACCTGTATCTTTTGATTTTACAGTCCATCCTCACGTCTTGTCAGTCTCCACTGAGCACTCAGACTCCCCAAGAATGACTATATGTAGGATTTAACTTCCGCCTAACCTACTTAGCCTAGTGTCCTTTCGCGTCTCCAACGATATATTGGAATTGGGGCAGGTGAACAAAGCCCCTCGTGTAAGATATCCTCCATCAATTATAAAAGCCCTGCAATTGCTGAGCGAAGTTCTCCGTATTCACCCACTTCTACCACCACAATGTCTACTTGCTCTACTCACTCTGCTTCCGTCCCCGCTACGCAGCTCTCAATCACCTCAGTCTCTGCACATATTTCGTCTGACCAGCTCCACGACCTTATTCAGCAGGCCGAGACGCTTCTCGCCAGAGTGAACCGCGACGCAAACACCTCGTTGCCTAGTCTTCCTGCAAATTCGACGATGACTGGGACTCAGAGGGTAAGCGCTGCCATCTGTATATTTTTTTGTGAACGAGCAACTGAGTCTTTGCCAGTACATTGCCTCTCTACAGCAACGCATCTCCCATCAGAAAGAACTTCTCTCCAACACCAGCACTTCTATCGCGTCTCTCAGTGGTCACTTGCGCTACCTCACGCACGGTTTACCATCGTCCGGACAGTCCCGTAAGACTCTGTCTCCCGCCCAGGTCCAGCTGAAGGAGGATCTGAAAGGACCGGCATACGGAGCGGCACTATTTCTCAATGCTTTCGCTAATGAGAGCTATCTCGTTTCACCTCCTGTGGGTGAGGTCGGTTCAATGTGCGATGCTTTCAGGGCTGCTGAACCAGACATTGCGCCCATCGTAAGAGGCATCTATATTCTCCTTCCGGAGAAGCTGCGGCCCTTGGTGGCGGGCTCCGCAGAAGCAGGTTTTGCATCTTGTGTAGGTCGTCATCCCTCCCAGCTATCTGGTGCATAGTTCACTGACTCATCTACGTATCCCTCTTCTTAGTGGATGAAGCATATCGGTGTGCTTCGTTCAAACCTCGTCATAAAGGGCACCAGCATACTGGACAACGTTCTCAAGGCCAATGGCCTTGATGCACAACCCTACGAAGCATTAGTGTTTCGAAATGGCACTGGTCCTTCACACGGCGTTTATCCCTTCGATATCAAGGCTCCCATCCTCTATGAAAGTCTAGACTTTGATCGGAAGGCTGACACTTTCTTCCGCTCAAAGGTCTTATACGATGTAGGTAGCGATTTATTCCGATAAACGTGAGACTGATTTTATTGTTCTTCCTCTCCAGTTCGCACGGACGCTGATCTGCCACGGCAAGTCCTTCAAATCGATTGAACCTGGTACCGATTGGGCGATGGATCCCGGATCCTATGCTAGGATCGCTGCCAAACAGGGTACCACCCCTGCACACATGGCGTTTAACTTTATTCTGGTTTGTCTCTTTCGCGATATTATCGACTCATGGCTAACATGTACTCCAGTTAGCGCATTCCATCCTTTGTCGGATCGCCGCGAAGAAGCAGGGGAAATCAGCCGCATTCACTGTCACCACCTATCAGCCCGTGTATTACGAAGTCATTCGTAAATTATACGCTCTTGAAGCCTCCCGCCCTGCGATCTTCAAGCGTATTCTCCACGACTTCAACGCCAACGTTTTTCCGCTCTCCAGCTATGCTCATCTGAGCGCTGGGGCAGCAGACAGCCCCTCCGAAGCAGATACATCCCTCTCGGATTTCGGGGATGAGTTCGGCTCCATGAGACTGGACCAGAACAGTGATGAAGAGGTGTACGAAGACCATGGGGACCTCGATGATGACCTCTTGCCCCACGGCCAGCCTCATTTTTTCGAGGACTCCTTTGAACAGCCCGATTTTGATGAGTCTCAATTCAGCCATACAAACCCTGACCAAGGTAGTTATTCTCTACTTATATGACCAGCTTATCGTCACTCATAAGCTCGATGCAGGTGCGACAGCCGCTGTTTCGCTCCCCGCTGCTTCCCTCCCTCCTGCTTCCGAAACTCCTGGTACGTGAATCGGCCAGTTTTCATTGCGCATAGCGGTAGTTCTAATATTGAACAGTCCCCTCTCAGCAGCAGCAGCAGCAGGCGGGTAAGTCTCATATAACATTCTTTCGTGATTCAATCTCATGTTCTTAATCTCTCATTTAGTTTCCGCCCTGCGTGCGTCCTCTGGCAGCCCGGTTCAGAGTACGTTCATTTAAAATTGATTTTACTGTTTCCTCACTGCTGTACTTAGGCGAAGCCGACGATAATATCGAAGACTTACGTGCTGTGGCACCGGCGGAACCGAGCCCTACCATTCCTTGCGCCGACATTCCTTGCGCCGACTCAGCCCCCACTGTGAGTGAGCCTCGACTCACTCGCCACAGGGCTCGGCAGGCCCTTCCTGGGCCAGTTCCAGGTGAGTCCCGAGATCCTTCCAGCACTTTCGTCCTCGCTCCGTCGCCCAATCGCTCGCTTCTCATGAATCTCCATCCCAGAGAATCCCTCTCCTGCTGGTCTTGCTAAGGCTGCTGGCACCAGCTGTGGTAAGAAACCTGCTGGGCGTGGTCGAGGCAAAGCGTAGATACGCTCGCAGGTGCTAAACTCCAGCTAGATTCGTCACAGTTTATCTGATCATTGTTCCTTCTTGATTTCTCTACCTATGCCTTTCTATCTTGTTCCTGCGTATTCTTGTTCGCTTCGTCTATACAAATCTACTGTTTATGTTATTTTGACGACAAACCTGCCTGATTGTGAGCAAGAGAAAATGAGGAGCGATCCGCTAGCCAAATATTTATACATTTTAATACTACTCTGATAAGTCTGGTCGGACCCTTGTCATACCGAACGTGATAATCAGACTCAGTCAACCTGATCAGTCCCTATTGGACAAATCGTGTCAGGTCTGATCAGATTCGTTAGTCTGATCATAAAAACCGAGATCGGATCAGAAGACCCCCTACTCTATCAGTGCTAGGGTATCTGATCATGCCTTATCGCGCCCACACATCCATATAGGATACATGGGCGTCTAACCCCTGATCAGGTCCGATCAGCCGTTTTGGAAAGTTCCGACATGGGCCCTAGGAATCCGTTTGACACGTCCCGCGTAGTGGCCCTGCTGGCACGATATAGGAAGTGCAAGATGAACTGAGCGTTGTTCATCTCTAGCTCCCGGTTCGGATGGCTCGGAATGGTAAATTTTGTAACTAGTACACCTATCTCCTGAACGAGCAAGAGGGGAAGTCGATCTGCTATTTGCGGAAGATGTGTATACATCCCAGGGGGGTAGACTGCGAGCATCTGTTCTAAGAAGGTAGCGATGCTGTATGAGAGGCACGTTTTGAACCAACTAGTGCAGGCCTGAAGCATCGTGAGGGTATCGATGGTGATGTATCTGCTGAGTTGTTCTAGTCCTTGATCCTTTGCCCTCCCCATCGCCCGATCCTTTATACGATCGAGCTTTGCTTCATCCAACGCGAACGTGACGAGGTTCGTTAGGAGGATGAATAGCAGGGTGCAGAAGGCCTTGGGCAACGTCCAGTGAACAGTCATAGTATTGTTCGGGGAGACGTGGAGGGAACATAGAACTGGGTTGGTTCTGTCACAGCTACAGGTCGACAGCTTTGCTATGAGGGAATCGACCTTTTCATCGGAATCTTGGCTGAAGACGAAGGAAACAAGTTCGTTGACGAACTCCGGCTCCTTCTTTGGTAATGATGACCAGTAAGGAGTGTTCCTGTGCGACGATACCTCTGTAAACAGAAATAATATCCCGCCATGCAGAGATCTGATACAGAGAGTATGGTTATCGGTCACTGTAGACTCGGATGCAGATGCAGATCGAAAGGTACGAATCATAAGCTGCATGATCGTGAGTCTACGCCTGTTCTCTAGAAGAGCGTCCGGTCGTGTAAGACTCCTTGGCGAGTTTAAGAGGGCAGATTTAGACATGCTGAGAAAGTGGTCCTAGGACCTTTTGCTAGTAGAACGAGTATACTGGCTAGATGATAAGGAAGGTGTAATCGATGGAGTAAGCGGCAAGTCCCGGTCAAACAAGGTGCTGGGTCTGGAGGAGCTGAGAACTTCGGCCGAAGTTCTCGACTAATACCTGTGCCCTCGCAGAAATACTTTTCTCAAAACACACAGAAAACACACAGAAAATCGGATGGGTGAATATATCACTGTCAGGATTACAGTACTCGAAACGACCGTGTTAACGTTCGCCGTCGGCGTACAAGAAGAACTGTACTCTACGGTAACCCGCACAGAGTTTTGCGTGACTGCCCCTATGAATCTTGCTTCGCCACTTCCTCCAGCCACCATCCAAAGCACAATTTGTTGATAAACCCATTGTTGAGCATTTATCGTTTGAGAAGGTCTCGTCTATTGACCCATTTTCATTAAGGCTCTATAGAAGTCCACAGGGACTGAGTCTTACTCTTACGGATGGACCAGTTCATGATATCCTCCGAGTCCCGGACGAATGTATCTAGACAATGACGACCTTGTCTTATGCCAGTGAGCCTTGATCATATTCTCGCGATCGACTCCGTTCAGACAAAGACGCTAGCTCTCATTAGGTCCCTTTCGCGCTCTCTGAGCTGCACTGTCGTGTTCTGGGTATACTCAAGGTTATACAAATTCTCACGACAGGACGGAGGCCTCGCACGTACACCACTGAAGAGGATCATATTGGAGCAACAGAAAACGACAACGTAAACGTACACCACCCCAAATACTCTAGCATTCAGTACTTCAGCTGGACCACCAAGTGACGTTATTTCAGCAACTGAAACATCGTCATAGTTAGTCACAGTGAGAAACGATGGATTATAAGGTAGTCATCTTACTTTTCCTAACCGATTCGCCTTTCCCACTCCTTTTTCTAGTTCAAGCGTCACTTCAAGAACTGCACCTCATCATGTATCTTCCTCAGCAAACACTTTCCACTATCTTGGCTTCATTCTCCATGCTCTTCGGCGGACCTTCCGCTTTGTGGAAATCTGTCTCCACATCCTCGTACCCTCTCCCGCCCCCGGGGGGTATTGGAGTCAGCCCAAAAGATCCTCCACCCGTCTACGCACCAGCGAGCGAGTTCGACACTCAGTCCTTGCAATTGGCCTGTTACCAAGAACAGATTGAGCTGGACTTGTTTCACAACGGGCTTTCTCGGTTCAAGGCAAAGCAGTTCGACGATGCGGGGATCGACGCGAGTCAGAGGTACCTGATTCAGTTTTGGGCCGAGCAGGAAGTCGGTTAGTCATTGTATTTTTCTCTGCTTTCACATTCGTCAGGTTCTAAGTAAACTCCTTCTCAGGACACGCTATTGCTATCAACGATATGCTTGGAGGTAAGGATTTCTTTTTTCATGCGACGGTGGATCACTCACTCACTCTAATCCAATCTAGACCATGGCACAGTCGCGATGTGCAAGTATTCCTACCCCTTTAGCACTGTCAGGGAATTTATCGACTTCAGTCAAGTGGTATGTTGCGTACTTGTGTTCATCCCCAGGCCCAATGCTAACTTCAGCAATAGCTCACGCGCTGGGGCGAAGCAGGTGTCTATGGCTTCTTACCACATATGACCAGTCGTCCTGCCGCTCAGATTTTACTTCAGTCTATCACTACCGAAGCGAAGCAGCAGGAAGGACTGGCTATGATGGAGGGCCTGTTCCCCAGCCCTTACTGGTTCAACGTTAGTTCTTCTGATTAATCTTCCTCCGTAGTTTAGCAAGTCTAACATTTCGTTTGTAGATGGGTCTCCCCCAGACATACGCCTGGACTTTACTCAGCCAATACATCACCGCCTGCCCTCCCTCTAACCCTCGCATCAACTTCAACATCTTCCCGCTCCTCTACGTCCAGAACCAACCCTCTCTCACAGACCGCAGGACCAAATCAGCTGTTTCTACCAACCACACGGCGCTCTGGAGCCCTGGCGATAAGCTAGTCCTGCGCTGGGATGAAGCGGGGAAGAAGGTTGGGCCGAAGGAACAAGGTGGGTACAAGAGCGCTGTCAGTGATACTGTTGGGATGCCCAAGGTGCGGTTTCGTTTGGCTCTTCAAACGTTTCGTAAACCTCATCTGTCTCCCTAGTTCGCAGCCTTCATCCACCAGTTGAACGTCACTTACGTTCCTCTCGAGAACGTGAACATGAAGGCTAGAACTGCTAGCATGTATCCTTATCCTCTTCTAGTACCTCGTTCTGATATCTTTTGCTCAGACACCAGATTCCCATCCTTCAAGATGTTCGACTCTGACCACGGAACGAACGTGAACGGGACCGTGTTCGTTTCCCTCACGGATCACGACACGTTCTTGACTCCCTACAATTTGAGCCTGATCAACGATAGAACCTTGGCGGTGGGCTGGTTGCATGCCTGAGCTCACAGAAATGAGGTGTAGCATATAAAGAGTTGGGAATGCGTGATACGGTAGCTCACTTGTAAGAACTATGATTCCGGTGGTACCAAATGGTGGAGCTTGTATTATCATTTACTTCTTTGAATGGATAACATTGCCTTGCACTGAGAGCAGCAGCGCATACGACGTGAACTCTATGCCCCACTGCTTTCACTCTCGAGGATGGGAACGAGTAAGGTGAATGGGAAAAGGCAGGAGTGGCTAGGACACTTGAACGCGAATTGTGACAAAACACCAAGGTGATACAAGTACCTCTCCCCTCACATCTCTGCCTAACGTTCGCTTAAGTGAAATCAACCAAGATAGGGAGCCTATCGATGGAACCGGACGTACAGACAGATGAGCGTAACAGAACAGAATACATTCTTTTCTAGAAAGTACAGTAAACCAAAGCGAGGGAGGGGTCTCAGAAGGAAAAGATATCGTGGTTCAAGAAAGAAAAAAAGAAATCAAGAAAACATAAGCCAGATGTCGTAGATCACCGTGGTATCAAAAGACCTTCAAATCCTACACAAAATCCGAACGTGTAGTGTACTAGACACCGTTACGTTCATGCACTGGGTGCGACGGCACCCTCGGCGGACTCTGCTATCCGCATGACCTCCATGAGAAGAGTCTGCTTATCTACATCAAGAGATGTGGTTGAGACTTGATACAGGGGGGCGTTGTTCATCTGGAAGTCTAGTAGGCATAGTCAGTATATGAGCTATGTTGAGAGACAGAGACCAGAGAGGACGTACTCGTCAAAGCACGCTTGAAAACGACGTATGGGTCCACGGTATCCAGAGGACTGATGTAGCTTAGCTCCTCCTCGATGTCCTCGTCATCGTCGTCCTCGTCTTCCTCACCGTCCTCGGCGCTGATACCACCCGCGCTTGCAGCGGCCTTACGGAGTCTGCTACCCTCCTGAGCTAGCATCTCAAGGTAAGCAGAATCTTCGTCCCAAACGTCCTCTAGACGAGCAATGAGCATGAGCAGGGATAAAAAAGAAGCCAAGAGCGAGTATGAATACTAACCTTCCTCATCAGCAAGGTTGAGGATCTTCTCGTCTAGCTCGTCGTCGTCATCCTCCTCCAGGATCAGCTCGTCTTGAAGTTTCTTACGCTCTATGGTACACGGCGTTAGTTCTGTTCACGGGATAAATTCCTATCAAGGAGACCGACCTTGAACAGCATTAGCATATCCCTTGAACACCGTCAGAATACCTCCAACAATACCAGCCCAACCCTCCTGGAGACTCGCGGGAACAGAGCTAGCCTCCATATCCAACAAGGCACAGAGGGTGAGAATCGTCAGCTTCTTGTCATGGACCCTCGGCAGGCCCTTCTCGGCGTTGTTGATGGCGGCGAACCACCTGTCCAGGAAAGACCTTGCCGAACCAGGGTGGATAGCCTCCATGATGTGCAGAGCGGCAGCGGGGTTGTAGAAGATGGCGTTGATGAGCACCTCGAGGTTGGCAAGCCTGTGAGCGCCAGTTTCGGGGGTGGAGTCCAAAGCGGTACGGATGATGATTTCGAGAGACTATGGGCTGGGTCTCAGTGCCACGGCTAAGACGTTGGAGAAGGTTATACGTACGTCGTCGACCTGGCCGCGCAAGTTGAGCAGAATGGATTCGGCGAGTTTGCATCCATTGACACGGTCGTTCTCGCCCAGGGACTCGCTCGTGATGGAAGTCGTGTAGATATCAACAGCCATCGACCTGTAGTCTGGGCGGGATCGGAAGACATCCGTTCCGTAGGAAACGAAGTTGTCCAGGGAGGGAAGCATCTCTGTGGGAAGAGCTGAGTCAGTGACATGACAACTTGAATCACAGAGAGGGATCTCTACCATCCAAGAAGTCGATCGCATCAGACTTGAAAAGTTTGTAGGTGAGCTCGAACACCGGCCACATCGTAGGTGAGATACGACGGAGCTTGAAGGTTAGATTGTCGACTAGGTCATACATCTGGTCGTACAGGTCTTGATAGGCACGAAATTGATGAATATCTCTCTAGGTTCAATGGTGACGAGCGTGGGTGCACGTACCTAGCATCCGGTGCTCGAGGGTGAAGATGATAATAGGAATGACGACCTCCTGAATCTGACCGAGGATATCCGGGGAGCTGTCGATAGATGAGATGATCTACAGCCGGTGGTGCAAGCGTCAGGCCTGGCAATGTATAGGAACGAATTAGACGACCGACCGTGTAGATAGTCTTGCATATACCCATAGCAGCGTAAGTCTTGTCGTCATTTCCATCGAAGTTGATACTATCCAAGTCTTGCTGAGAATCTATCTCGTCCTGGGCTAGGCTCTCCTTGGCCAGACGGAGATAAGTCTCGCACTGCAGGATTCAGTGAGCTGGAAACGAATTGTATGAGGTGATCGATGAGAAGCGCACCAGTCGGGAGGTCAACTGCGCAGCGACAGGAAGAAGCTCGGTCTGATAGAGCTCTACGACGACTTCCATGCTGCGGTTGAGCAGATCGAGGTCGGTCTCGTCAGATAGCTTCAAGAGATCTGTGGAACGAGTCACAATTAACATAGAGTTCATGAAAGTAACGAAAGGTACGTACCTTGAACGATCTTCCCGATGATAGGCGTCGCAGCTTCCTTGACTGTGAGGGGTATGCGTATGAGAAGGGGTATATTGGACCAGAATTAGGCAAGAAAAGGCTACCGCTATCATGCGCCATCATCATCTCCGTCAATGCCAACGATGCCTGTACCTTAACAGGAAGGTGGGAGTCGTCCATGGCAGCAACGACAGCTTGGAATTGAGCTTTCAGATGCTAGAACATCCGTAAGTACGGAACCGCAGTTCTCGTATGAACGAGACTCACCTCGGGGTTAGACCAGGCCAATCCTGCCTTCTCGACGGTCCCGATGACCTCGCAAGCCTGTCAGCGAGAGAAGCCAAGATCAGGCACAATTCAAGGGTGAAGGGGTAGACAATAGGCTCACAATCGATCTGAGATAAGGTTCCTGCATGCCAAACGCAGGGGAAACATGCTGGAGTACGAATTGCTCCATCTTCCCCTTGAGGTCTGGGTGACGCATGATGAAGGGTCCCAGAGCAGCAATCATATTCAGGGCGCCGTAGCGCTGAGTAGGGGCGGGGTTGCTGGAGAGGTACGAATTAGGTCAGAGGGCGTGGAAGGACGGAAATGAAAGGCGCTTACGAGGCCAGAACGTTGTTGATGAAACCGAGGATAACAAGGAATGTAGTTTTGGTACGGTTGCTAGCGAGAGAGAACAGGAACGTAGTAGCAGAGGAAACAGGGGTCGAGTAGTTCACATATTCATCTAGGCCACATGTTAGAACACGAAGCACAAGCTGCTGGACGGAAAGCACAGGCTTACCAACAGTGTTGCGGATGAACTCGATGGGGTCGCTGTCCCATTGCTCTTGCTTGGCAGCAGTGAAGCACATTTGGGGGAAAACGAATGACGTGACCAAACGCTCATAATGAGGCTTGAGGAGTATCCAGGTAGACTTTGGCTTCACACTGAACACACTATTAGACAAGAGAAGAACCGGGAAGAACGGGATTTACCCACCATTCAGTGAAGAACTGGAAGGCGTTGTACTGGCATCGTTCCGAGAGCCACTCCTGACCAGTAACGTATAATTCGACATGCTCAAGGTAAACCTTGAGAATCTCAGGAGCAAAAGTCGTGACGAAGTGCTGAGAGAACGCGCCATAGGTCTTCTGCATAGGACTGGGAAGTTGCGATGGGTTACCATACCTGTGATTCTTGAATACGAGTTACATATACGTGTGAAAGGGAGAAAACGTACTTGTGGAAGAGTCGGTTTAGAGTTGCATACGCCCATTTCTTGGCCTTCCACCACTCGTTCCGTTCCCTCTGCTCTAGATCCTCGGGCATAATCTCTTTCGGAAGCTTGAGATTAACGACAGCGAAAAGAAGCTGGCCCCACGGCACGAGGCTGTCGTGACTCTGTTGGTGATCGCTGAGGTGCACAAGAACGCTAGTCTTGTAGGTTTTAAGGATGAGATGGAGCATCAGGGGGATCTGCTGTTCGGCGGTGGGTGGAGACTGGAGCATCTGAGTCGCAATGTTGACGAGAATTGGCATCAGCTTCTCAATGATCCCAGGCAGGACGTCTTTCTCTTGTCTGAACCTATCGAATAAACGCGTTAAAGTGTGCATGACGTGGCCAAAGGGACGGTAGAAACACACCTGAAAGCCCTGACCGCCTCCAGTGCGGCGAAACAACCAGCAAGAACCTGTCGAATATCATTGCTCAACAACATAGATTTGACGTGCTCTATTAAAGTCGGCCATCGATCAGGGTAATCCGCAGAAACGACGTCTTTCAGGATGGCGGAGAGCTGGACAGTGATGTTGCGATTGGGAGACGCCGATAGCAAGGGCAGAATGTGGGCCTTGAGAGACTCCTTATCGACTAGAGGGATTTCTGGGATTTCGGGACGAGGAGGAATATAGGACTTCCTGACGTGATTTTTGATCCAAACTGTGATTGCCTGCTTGATTGGTCTGTTGAAAAAAAGGGTTGTGTGCGTTTTAGTGACGTGAATCTTTCAGGAGGTGAAAGGGAGACAAAACGAACAAATCCACGTTATCGGATGCAACAATCTGGAGCAAAGCGGTGATCAACCCTTCCTGGGTAGATATCTATGCATAGAACAGTGTAAGATTTCACGCGAAGACACGCGTTTTGTGGGGTGTGTTGAATCTTTTATCTCACTTTTCGGATCTGTATCTCGCCTGACTTTCTCACATTGGGATCTGGCGAGAGAGTCGTAGCAAATAGATTCGTCAAAGTTTGTAGATCCATGATTTAGAGCTGATCCACGAGAGAGAGGAGAAGAGGAGAGGGGAAACAGAGGGAAACAGAGGCGAGATGGTGGAGGGGAGTAAACAAACAGCACGCGCGCCTTTTCATATCATATAAATTTTCTAGCACGGTCACGCGTCCTTCCTTTGGTTCAAAGTCGCTCAACTCGCGTCTTTGTATTCCTTTGTTACCATAATCTACATGTACATACAAGACGCGTAAACAAGTACCATCGCGTGCTGAAATCAGCATACAATGGAAAAAAAAAAAAAACCAGTAGAAAAAGGGGTATCGAACAATGCATCAACCATTCTCACACTGTACCGGTCAAAGCTGACTTCCGCAGACAGGCTACAAGCGTAGGGACTGCCACAGGCAACAAGATAAAACTATGTATACCATCTAATCTCTACCACGATCGCCTATCAAACCCAACGATGATCAACACCACAGTCCAGTGCCTCTCAAGGCTCAGGTAATGAAACCCACAAGGAGGGCCGATGGAGTTGAAAGTAGCGCGTAGGGAGCACTTGACTCGGCTACTGCAACTTGGCCTGAACAGCATAGCAGTACCAACTGCCGGCGATGGAAACCAAGATGTATGAGCGAAATAATTAGAACGTTATAACTGGTCTACCGGGCTTTGGTTTTTACCGACGTGGGATCATATAAGGCTGACGGAAAGCGCGGACCTCTGAGGGATAGATGCATGGGATAAATCGAGCAGTATGCTTGTGGTGTGGTCATGATGAGCAGCGGGAGACTGTGGAAGGACCCGCGGATGAAAGCATGCGTGCTCTGCCCTCCTTCAATGACAATACCGATAGGAAGATATTGAGGAGACGGGGCGGGTGCAGCACAGACTGGGTCCAGACGAGACCACATGTACCCTGCGCCTCAAAGATGCGGGAAAGGTCGCTTTATGTATGAGCAGCCGATCATACAGGAAACTGTAGAGCTGCTCTGAGGTCGTTCGACTTTACCACGACTTGAAAGTACTCCTGGTTTTTTCTTATAAGTATAGCCTTATTAGAAGGACTAAACGATAAACTCACATGAGTAACGCGGGGTACTATCACTGGCAAAGCGGTCATCAAGGTGTTGGCAAGCTGGCTCCAGGAGCTCGGCGGTGAAGGCATAACATTCCCAGCTTCCCACAGCGGATCTGAGTGATGAATCTGGCTGGCCCGTTATGGCGCTTCTGTTAGTCAATCTAGGATACCGGGGCGCTGGAACAAGGAGTCCTATGAAAAGGGGACTCCTTCCTGAAGCAGAGTCGACGGTACTCCATGTTGCGGTCAACTTGGTTGATGAGGTACCCGCTTGTGGGGTATATCAGGAGAAAAGCAGTTCTTCTGACCTCTACAGAGAACAAAGCCAGTATGATCCAAGCAACTTGGGGTCAATGGTCGTATTGAGGAGCACTGGCAGACGGGTGTGGTGGTCGTGGTCAACGGAGGGGGTCAGGTCATGTGATGATTTTACCACTCTTCTTCAAGCTCCCAGGGTCCCAATTTCTCGAGGTCAATAGACTCAATTCGTGTTCCCCCTAGCCCGAAATCCTATTCTTGCGGTAAAGGGATCTACACGCTTCCATAATCGAAAGACTTTCCCATCATAGTGATCCGCAAAACCCGCCCTGGGCCTTGATCCAGTCGATCTTTAGTCTCTGTCACTCGATTGCCGAGCCCTCCCAGGACTGCATCGCACTAACAACAGTGGAAGCCCCTAGGGAAAGCACTCTTATTCAATTGCATCTTCTTACATGTGTTAATCACCTTTAAAGTCAAAGGAACACCCAGAGGTTAAGGCCATTTCGGGCCTCTCCATACACTACTGTAACCTCAGCAGGAGTTCCGAGACCGTCGCAGTGTTTTTCGACGACGATGCTATGCCTCCCTTAACGATGCATATGGCGATCATCATCTATCGTGATCTCTTGCTATCTATGGTACAAGACCATTGTGTACCGTTCAACCTCTTTGGGGTAGAGGAAGAAGCGTGTCCTTGAGATTGATTTCCACAGCAGTAGTATTGTACATGTGTGGCGACCACCAACTCTTGCTCCGCCTTTGCTCCTGATGTAACTCATTTCGACCCCCGTTATCATTCAGATGGATAGCTACCCTACGATGCGGGTTTTCATGGGGTACTCGTTTCCTTATCTTGAAGTAGCGGAGTTTCGATAAATTCTAGTCTGTGCAGCTTCTTTCTGGGCCCAGCCTCGGTATATCTCCGTTGGAAGCATTCACCAGTTTGGTAATTGGACAAGGAACGCTCCGCGCCACCACGGTACACCTATGATGGACTATCTTCACCATCACCTATTTCAATCGATAGGGTAACATTTACCGCCTTTTGAGGAGGTTGAGCCCGCCAAGGTGAGCACCGCAGCGCCCAGCAAACCACTAAACCAATACTACTTTGCTCTGCTCTCAAGGCCCCAGAGATGAAGCAGGACGAGATATAACCGACCAGCCCACGTATCTCTTCCACACCTGGGAACATTTGAATTGTGAAGAGGTGAGAGATTGAGTTTGATTATGCGCGGAATCCTACAACTGCTTATTTGGCTTCTAGAGATGGACGCACAGTTGATCAACCCAGGTCGAGAGATACTTGTATTTGGTCCACCGATCATCTCTCCGCGAAGGTGGTGTTGTGTTCGTCTGGGCGGGTGGGGAGACAGAGAAGATCAGAACCCTGATAATCCGCCGCTCTCCCGTCTAGATCGATTGGTATTCAAGAATAGTTTTGACTTACCGAGGTATTGACATGATCTATCTAGACGATATCGGAACCTCCGAGCGGGCTCTAAACTACACTGAGCCATCTTTCTTCGATCCCTTATGGTACTCAGGCGGGTTCAGGACCACACCATATCCACAAAAACTCGGGACTATTCCAGTCACGTATGCTTCTCCCAATTGATCAGTCAATTTTAAGTCTGATTTAGCGTGGTGAGCTGAGATCGGAATGACTGTTGATTGTAGCTCCCGGTTATCTGCACTCGCTCTAGATTTAGGAAGCCTTGTTCCCTCTTGGCCCACTCCATAAGCTACGGGTTGGTGCGCACTCCTTCCTCGTGCTTCGTTCCAGTTCGTGTCGCCCGGGACCAACGAGGTGGATTACTCGGCGAGGTGTTTATTTCGGTATTACTACTATGATACAATGTTCATGGGCCCCTAGCAGGAGGGCCTATTGGGTAGAAGAAGGTCGTGAACGATTCGGACAGAGGACCTTTATTGTTGGAAAGAAGGTGTGTGAGCCAAGTATCCGTCTCCGTGATCACCATTACACGTCTCGATAGACGCAAACAACGTTTCTACGAGCACAGTTTCCACATAGGGGTCGGATACCATCGCACTTGATCTTGCGTTCTGAGCAACGAAAGGATGATGTCAGAACTCATCCTCGATACATGAATCTCGTGAGAGAAGGTAGTTGACTTACGTTTACAGAAGGTACATGCTGTTCTTGTTCTCTGTCGCCCAATGTAATACCCTTCGTCTCCCTGGTTGGGATCTTGCCCCGGGTATGACCCTTGATTATATCCGGATTGCTGGCTATTGTATTGGTTGGACATTGTTAACGCGCAGGTGATTCTCTGCTAAGGAACATGAGGATTGAACGTGAGGTAGAAGGTCTGAGTGTACCGCATACTCACACTTAGGACGTCACTGAGAGGTTCTGGACCAGCTACACTAAACTGGGTCTTGCTCAGAAAGGTTTCTTTGACTTCTGGAGGGAAGAAGAGACGGAGCGAATCGACATGAAGAGCACCCTGTAGATAAACCAATATTTTCAAGCTGAGCTAGAATGCGATACTTTGGTAATCCAATCCGATGTACACAGGTTCAAGATAGCTAGATTCTTGGGATCCAGAAATCGATATCATTTGTGATGAATTGCATGATAGTTCGACGGACGGAAGAATGAACTTGCCTAAGGACCCATGAGGGATCTATACGCGAACCCCCAGTGTTGGAACTCCGACACAAAAAGTGAATATAAATCAATATATGAATATAGCGTATATATCGCGCAGCCTTTGGCACTTACAGCAGAGACTAGCCCCAACAAACACAATAGAGAGAATCTTGGAAAAAGTGAACGAACAGGCCATCCACATCTGATCTAAAACCTCAAGCCCCTTGGCTCCATGATGAGTATTACTCACTTGTTTGAGGAGCGTCCTCAGTCTTGGGCAATGGGCCCGACCCTATACAGTCGTGCAGGTGTGGTTATGTAGTTTCAAGGAACCTGGGCTGTGTCAACGGCGCCGGGGAGTCGTGGTACGATGTTGCCTGCCGTCTCGAGTAGAATTAGGTCGGATGCACCGAGTCACTGATTCCGAGCTTTCCCCTTGACCCTTACGCTCCATGGTATGAGATCTATATGTGCAGATGCTCCTCGATCATACCCTCGGCGGCCCTGAGCGAAAGAGGCTTGTTAGACGTGTGTTAGAGTACTGTTCATCATCTGGGAGATGCGGATGGTGCAATGAAGTGGCAGTTTGTGGACGTGAGAGCAGCAAATCGGGTACTCACTATCCCATCCCGAATCTATCAGACGCGAATGTCTGCAATATGTGGATGGTTTCAAGAACTTTCAGCGCCCTGGCAAGATCGGTAGAAGTAACTACGGTCGTGTAAACATACACTGGGCCGAGATACACGATCATGGAAGAGGCGAGAGGCAGGGAGAACTCGGGCTCAGTGCCAGGTTCATGCAAGAGTACGATGATAGCTCTTGTGTTCCATAGCGCTGGTTGTTGAGGCGCGATAATTGACCAAGAGGCCCAGGGATTTGAAGAATGGGGCCGAAGTGAAACGGCGGACCAGAAACCTCGTCGGCGAGGTTTCCAAGGAGCTGATGGTAGGGGGAAGCAAGTCCGATGGCACCTGACCTGCACGAGATACTGGCATAGTGTCGAATTAGTCTACAGAGCTGGCAGCTGGGCTCGGTGACAGAGTGAGACGCAAAGCAAGAACCTGCAATAGCGCCAGCGCCCACCGGTCACGGCCACACCGGTGAGGGAACACCCCTTGCTCTCTGAGTCTGAAACTCATGAAAGAGAGAAAGCCAGGCTAGTGCTGTGGCGAATGGGGGTGGAACTGTGGTCTATAGTCAGGACCGAGTTTGCCGGGATTTCATATGTTGCGAATTTTTCTTGGATTTTTTAGTGCCGCCGCAATGCTAGAGTGAAGTAGCCGCAGACGGCGATATTGAGTGAAGTCGATGATGAAATAGATCCAGCCCCGTTATAGACGACAAGAAGATTGAACTAGGCCTACTATGCAGCGCATGGCAGTCGATTCAAAGTCAGAGATGAGTTTGAATTCAAGGACGTCAACCCAACACGAGAGTATTGGTTAGGCGGATTTAACGGAGGACATCTACTGTAACTCTAAGATGTCTTCCGATCTCTTCGCTTGAGAGGACTTTGAATCGGATCAATCGGAATATCGGCCGAAGGGACACGTGCGTCGTCGGGTATCCGACCTATGTAGATTGCCAGTGCCGGTCCTCTGCTTCCACAGCCATCCATCAGTGCTCTCAAGGTACTCGCTAGCTAGTCACTAGTTGTTCTACAAGCTATCTAGAGTCGCCTCAACCTATCGCTTAGATTTGAGGCTTATCAACTTACCTCTGAATACTTTTCTGTTTGTCAAAAGTAAACGCGAAGTCATCTTAACCTATCCCACTATTACCAACACTTTCTTAGAAGCTTAGACTCCTGATGTGCATCTGCGCTTGGACACTGGCACACCCTAAATATTCTTTGTACGTCTGAAATCTGCTGTCCACAATATCCACGAGTTTCGCGCGAGTCAATGCCATGACCTTGTGGGAAACACTCGTGAACACTGACTGCATGTTATCTTTAGAATTCTCTGCGCCAATCGTGACGAGTTTCTCAGCAGGCCGACCGTGAACGCTCAGTTTCATAACTTTGAGGCGTCAAATCTTGTTGCAGATCTTAGTAGCAAGACCGTTTTATCAGGTCTTGACGTTCGTGCTGGCGGAACCTGGCTTGGTATCAACCAGAAAGGAAGAATAGCCTTGCTGTGGGTATTCTCCCACTCTCTTTATTTCGCGCTTCCTTCACTCTAGCTGCAGTGGTGTTTCGTCTACCTTGTTTCGGGCATGAATACAGTGCTTACGTCTCTATTTCAGCACGAACATCACAGAGCCTTATGGCAAATATAACTCCTCGAGAGGTTTCCTCGTTCAGTCCTTCCTTACCTCTGATTCATTGACATCCGCGATGGACATCGATCAAGAGATGAACAAATTCTCTGCTGACGGTGGAATCTACGCCGGGTTCAATCTCCTCCTGCTCGCTCCTTCTTCAAATCTTAACACTCATTCTATACCTAACTCTGTCTATCTCGGATCTTGCCGTGGTCTCAATCCCGGTTCTAGTATTGACGCATCAAACTTGAACCCGGAGAATGGTCACTCCAGTGGAGATTCCAGAACTGCGGATCTCTCCTTTGATGCAGCGTTCGTCACCAATTCGGGCGCGAGGGGAAAACTGACTGTTAGCCGCTTGGACCAAGGTCAGAGTGGCTGTTTTTCGAACGAAGCCCTAGGTCCCGATGGATCCTCCTGGCCGAAAGTCCATCGTCTTAAAGAGCTCTTCGAGCAAGCATTAGCTGAAGCGCACACTGGGGCGGTTGCGATTGGTTCAACAGCTTCGACTGGTTCTGGGAACGACGATGGGGTGGAGGAGCAGCAACTCGCTGATAGGCTTTTTGACTGCTTATCGTAAGTACTCTCACCATCTCTCATCCACTGACTGGCGAACCAACAATCGTACATAACTTTCCGTCCTGTTCTCTTCCTCCCTTCCATGAAAATAGAACATGAAATCTAACTCGATCATGTTTTTCTTTTCTGGTTTTTCTCTTTGAACAGTTGGCGATCAAGTAGGCCTGTCCAAGTCCGGTCAGACCTTCGGCATACAATCCGCGTAGATCCCATCAAAATACCCATTTCAGGTCTGCAACATCCCCAATCTGCCATGAACAAAGGATCTTCCCGTCCTACCCGTGGCCATGATGATGTCTATCCCAATGCTAGAGCTTCTACTGGTGCTGTTGACGATGCAGATCAGACCAGAACTTCCACAGTTGCTGATGAATCTAAGGGTTGTGATTCGCAGCGGAAAGGGCTGGAAGCCGCTGTTCATCTACCGAGTCCCCACGTACACGCTACCGATAATCAACCTCTAGTTTCTACTAAAGATTCCAACTCCTCAGGCACCGTGACACCCGTCGCTTCCTCTAGTGCGAACGGGACTGCGCCGAATACATCCGCCGTCGAATCAGCCGTTCCTCTCCAGAATCCTCCACCACGATCAGAGAAGGGTGACTCGAGTGAGGAAGTGGGAGACTACTACGGCACGAGGCTGTCTACTGTCATTCTGGTCCGACGGGATGGTCAGGTTCTGTTCATAGAGCGGGACGTGTGGAAAATCGACAAACTGGGCCAAGGTTCTTCTTTTGATAAAACGGACCAGGAGTCGGGATTCGGCGTTGACGAGTCATGGGTTCAGCCGAGAACCACCTCTCGAGGTGACAATGGTTCATTTTCGGACGGCAAGAGGGAAACCGAAGGCATGGGTGTGGGTAGAAGAAGGGGAAGTCAAGGTGTGCCTGTGATCGGTAACAAACGAGATGATCGTGTGTTTCGTTTTCGAGTAAATCCGTTCTGAGAAATGTGTACAGTTTTTAATTGTGTCTCTGGATCGGAATATGCCTCAGAATACCAATGCTCTGTTGTATTTGTCCGGGTGCAGAAGGCATAATGGTACCCATTGAGATCTATGCAATAGACGGAGTGGGTTTTCGATGAATACTTGCAAGAGCTAGTACGGCCGACGAATCAGAAAGGCCGCCGACGTGATGTCAATCTAGACGGCGACGTCTGGCCAGTCTAGCCAGTCTAGCAGGTACACGGCGTTCAAGACGATAGATAGGCGAAGAAAAGTACAAGATCCATGAATACAAAAAGTTGTGCTACATGGTGCGAAGAGCACGAGAACAAGAGGAGCATAGGTTACAGAAGTCCAGTTGATAGACAGCAAGATACAAAAACTCAACGGGAAAAGAAAGGCCAGTCCAAAACTAGGAGAGGAAGGAGCATGTCTGGAGCAAGAAAAATGAGGATAAGAAAGAAATAAAAAGGCGCGGGCAAAGATCAAGCAGGAAGAAAAGAAAATCAAGGAATGAGCGAATAGGTGGGTGTTTACCAGGCGACTAGGATTGAGCATTCTCCAAGATTCCATTTAAGGAGCGTAGATGGGAGAGTAACCACTGCCTTCCTGGGCGACGGCGACAGGACCAAAGTACGGATTGTACCAGTCGGTGGGACTCGTGGAACTGACAATTTGAACCCCGTTCTGTACACCCTCGGCGGCCAGACCTCCAATTAAAGGCGAATCGTGATGTCGGAAAGAGCTCGTAGTGGAATGTGGCGTCAACAAATCACTGTCGGTAGGCGTTGCCGACAAGCTATCGTAGGTTGACGAAGAGTAGGGAATGTCATGCTCGCTGTGAATGAACGATCGTCAGGATATGAAGAAATAGCATGAGAATGAACAAGAAAGTGAGATGGGGGTACAGTAGAAGGTTAGCCTTCATTAATTAATCAAGGAAGCATCCGTGGGTTGTACGGGCGTGGGAGGGGTGACGGCGACCGTGAAACAGAGTGACGCACCGAAGGAGATCGTTGAGTTCCATCACTTGGCGATAGAGTCTACATTGGGTTGTGTGTGGTCGTTGCCCATGGCCAGGAAAAGAAGAAAGAGTCCGCATGGTGTTCTGAAGGTGATGAGAGAGCAGACGAGTCATAGTTTGACCAGCGGCGGAGGTACGGCAAGGACAGTAGGAGGGCACGACCCCGTCACATTCAGGAGGAGTAAGGTCGTAGTGAGATGACCTATCTCCGTCACTGTATACCGAAGGAGCGACGCTCATTCCTATGTTAAGAGTGAAACCTGGGTTTCTAGAAAGCGACGTAGGGGGAGAAGTGACTGAGGTGGCGTGACGTTGATAGTACAAATTAGGTGGTGGCTCGGATGCTGGGGTTGGATCCTGAACCGGGGCCGTGATAACGCTCTCATGGCAGGAGAGAGAATCGTACGATTGCTGTTGTTGGTGCTGTGAATGAAGAAGATGGGGACCAGGAGACGAACAGTGGTTGATGCTGTTGAACTGCGCCTGGTAGTCGCTATCGATACCCTCGGTTGGGTACGGGCCCGCCGTGCTGGTATCTGTTGCCGATGCTTCAACTTGGTAGAGTGGATCTGGGGTGCTCAATGGCTGTTCGTGCGTTAATTCGATTTTTATGGGCGTGAGAGGGGTAGTGGAGGAGAAGGTAGTAGCCTCGTCGCTACAGCATTGATAGATCGATGGCGACGAACTCGAACGTTTGATAGTAGGTCTTTGTAATTGTAACCGTTTCGAGCGAGAATGCCAGCGTTCGGTGGGGTAGTTGTAGTGCACACCTGGCTTTGTCCACTTTGGGCTAGGTTTACCTTGATAGAAAAAGATGAGTGGGTGCCTCGACGAAGACGCAGGAAGGCAGTGTACCACCTACCTCGAAGCTCTCGCACCACGCACTCCAGCTCCGCAATGCGGTTCTTGAGGCGAGTAACTTCATCGACGGAAGGGTTGTCCCTGCAGTGTTGGCATGAAACTCAGTCATTTTAATTAGATGTTACGAAAAACGTTTACCTGAGGGAGGGGTCGTCGACCTCGTAAACGCAGTTACCAGTCTGTGAGAAATCGGAGCAAAAGAAGGTCAGTCGACTATCATCAAATATTAGTGAAAACTGATAATAAGGTGTACGAACCAAACCTAGCTGTATACACCTGTGGCACGGACGCTTCCGGTCGCACTGTGAGAAACGCCTTCAGTGCCCTGCAGAGACTGAGAGGAAGATAACGACGAACCTTTCGTTTTGAGGTGTGGCAATTGAGGCAAGACTGTGTCGTCCTGTTTCTCCTCCGTTTTCTGTGGTCAACATGGTCATGCTGAGGGTCGGGCGGTGGCACAGAATCGCTTTTGGCTGAGTATCTCCTCGTTACAAGTTCGTCTAGTACTGGGGGCATCCTGGGGGAGCGAAGAAGGAGGCGAGAGGGCGAGGAAAAAGAAAGAGAAGGAATAAAGATAATGGTCTGGGTTCTAAGAAGGATTTATAAAGTGGTCCCCGCAACTGGCGATTGAGTAATAGTGAGCGACGAGAGTAGGTGGGAAAGAAGAGCTCGAGATCAAAACATGCCGTCCGGTGATGGATGCAGTGATATATATGTAGTTTTCCCCCCAAGAAAGAACCAAACAGCAGGCTTCCCTGCGAGATCTCGATGTCCTGCTCCTAGGAATTTGGGGTTTGATCATCATTTTACCCAATTTTTCTCAGCTCTCCAGGCCGAGTGCCGCAACCTGAGCAAATACACATAGACTGATCCCTGGTGGACGAATATCGGAATGCCGAGCGACTCGAGAAAGCAGTTACTGTAACAGGCCGCTAACCCCCGAATAATTTGCCCGGTCTCAATTGCAAGAGTCTTCAAAGACTCCGTCCTGCAGCACAGGACGAGGCATGCAAAGGAGGTCTTTGTGGAACATAGCGTTGATAGCCAACTACTACTAGGTCGGGTGGATAGTAACAAACCGTCGAGATGAAGAAGAGCACACGAAAGCAACGTTATACCGACAGACAGAAAGCACCCTAAAATTGAAGCTATTACATAACTGCTAGCTGGTCTCCTCGCGACAACCTGAATTTTTGAACTCCGCGAAGGGTTGTCCTATTCAACCTTCCCACTGCATTGACGATTAGCCAGGGCGAGTGCATTGTTCTGTATTTGTGGTAAACGTTCGGTTCGAGGTGCACTGCATCTTCATGAGACTGTCGATCGATATTTTCATCGTGAGGAGAGCTGCCACATGTGAACGGTGCCAGATCGAGTCACATCAGACTCGATGTGGCTTTGAATACCAGATATGCTATCAGTCTCAAGTTTGCAGTGCGAGAGGAGAAGACTAAATAGCCATGCCCCACCACCACCTCGTTTTGAGCTGGTGATTCTTCAAATCGAGTCGCGAAAGGATTAATCTGGAAGTGGCGTCATCTGCTGTCAACAACGTGGATATAATTTATTGGGGACGACTTCGCGATGGAAGGCAAAGGGCGGGTAGATCATGTATGCTTCGTGCTTCGTTTTCTCCGGTGGGTGAGCTAAGAAGAGAAGATGCATATGCACCTGTACGCCGTGATACGTCTCGAATCCATGTCCGAATCGAGAGGCGCTCGAGAAAAAAGCGGAAAGTGTTAGCAGTTAGGAACCAGTAGTACTGCTGTGAGCGCTGTAGAGGACAGCGGTCCGAGCTACGCGACTGCAATCGAATCCCAGGATAAACTGGTTAAACGCAGCCCAACATCTTCACTTCTATCACAGAACCGAAGATAACAGCGGCAATACAGGAGTTCCATTGAGTTTAACATACAAAAAACTGGCCCACCACTTGGATCAAACAAAATCAATGGGTCACAAGGAGCCTGCCACATACCAGTACAGTAATCTATCCCACGCAAGTCCCAGGTCCAAAAGCCGAGCTAAACTTACCGCTGCCCCGGGCGGAGTGAATAAAAAGGCGACTGAAGGGATCTTGGAGTTAATCTGAGTCTAACTTGGATGCGTGCGATTGTCATGCGCTTGTGCCAGTCTTGAGTTGCACTGCTAGAAGCATGGTATCCTCGTTTTGTTCAACGATTTTCGCTCACATGGAGAGGCGCGAGGGTTTCAGGACGAGGCTGATTTACGATTGCCGAGGGAGCTGTGATACAAGTTTCATGAAAAGATAGAAAGAGGGCGTCGAAACGCCCATTGATACCCACTGGTGGCTCAGAACGCATGCCACTCATTCAATCGAGATCAGCCCAGAAGAACGAAGGGGCTCAAGGTTGACTAGGATTGGATTAGTGAAAGTTTAACGAAGGATGCCGGAAAAAGCGAATCACAAGTAGCACACACACGTGTATGTATGAAACGTCGTTGAGCAAAACTATAGCTGCCAACGGAAGATCGCGGGAGGTCAGTGTAACACTAACGGAAGATCATGGGAAGTCAGTATAACACTAGCGGAAAGCTGCGAGAGGTCGGTGTAACACTGACGGAAGCGTGGTGCCAGTGAAAGCGAGCACGATGGAACGAAACTTGTTGAGCGAATACGGTTCAGGTACACGAGTTGAGCATGCCCGGAACACCAACGGGCCTTTCATCTCCTTCAAGACGGCGAGGTTGCGCTTCCATGGATGTCAATGGTGCGTTCTTCTAGGATGATGGCTCAGCTTACTTTATTCGGCATCCTAGAGAACCCCCTGGGGAGGCAGATTCTTGATCCAAGCTTCTCGGAGTCAATACCTTATCAAGTTGAAAACTAGATAAGAGCCGGTGGTCGGAGGGGGATGACTTTAGGAGATGGACTTACAAGTTGTGTGGACTGTCGATCACAGGGAAGATTCGTCTACAAGCTGAATGATTAATCAGAGAACTCGGGCAATAGAGAGAGGACGCCCAGTCTCCTTACCGTAGCATCTGCATCTCATCCCCATCAGACTCTGTAACAAACTGAATCCAGAAGCTCGGAGCCCAGCCCCAAACGCGTCTGCTGCAAAGACGATGATCTAGATTCAATGCTCATAAACGTGGTTGAAGGAGCCTATGCCGAATGGAAAAGCTTGAAGATGAGCGAAACGGAGACATCCGAAGTGAACACGCTTAGATCTGCATAACGTTTGAGAAAATAGGTTTTCAGAGTGGGCTCAGCCAAAGATACACACGTCCGTGGACCGCACGGCCGCGAGGATCAATACAGTGCTCGGTAGAACGCCCTTGAGGTCGTGGATCGGTCAAAACATGTATTGATGGATTGAACAGCTGGTTATCGCGCTGCTAGTGAACGTAGACGCGGAGTGTGTAGGTGGTTTGGCCAAGTCGAACATCCCTTCTCGAAAGCCGGCTGTGGATAAATAAATGTAGGGAATCGCATGCTTCATCGAAACCGAAGCCTGAAACAGGTGGGTCGAAGAGTCCATCGGGCCAATCGGAGGAAATACGAGAATTGGGGTCCTGCAGTCTTGAAAGATGACTCGCCCACGCCCTGGAAAACCACCGAGGAACGGTGATCCACCTGCTGAGCACCTAAATCGGGTAGTAAACTTTGTAGAAGAGTCGTTGTGGGTGAGAATCATGAGTCTACCGCGAGAAAGGTTTGAATACATACTGTGGTGCGGTGGTGATGTTACTTAGTTGAGGTAGCCCGGCTTGACCTTCAGCCGTGGCTCCAGGTCTTCCCGCGAAGCTTGGGCAAGAGACGAGGATTTTCAAGAATGATATCTGGAGGGGTCGGGGTCGCAAACAGAGGTTTGAAGCTTTGGGGAAACTTTGAGGGTGGTGTCGAAGCTAGCCATCGGCCACGTCAGTAGCGCGAGGTCTTCGTTAGTAACCCGTAACTTTACTGATAAAGGCGAACGCCACCGTTGGGGGAAGAAGCCTTAGGCGTGAGCATGGGGTATTCAACGAACACGAGTTCGGTCGAAAAGAGCTGATGTTCTAGGCTCTTGTTGTTGCAGAAGCGTGTAAAACGTTCTCGGGAACAGGGGATAGATGATAGTAGAGAGCAAGGATAACGTCTACTAATAGAAAAGTCCCTCGAAATTCGAATGAAGAAGGGACACCAGGCCCTGACTTCTTATTGGAATATCGCATGAGGCTTCATAGAGCAATTAGCTTCAGAATTCCGTTGGCGTAGGAACGGAACAGGAAGAAAACACTCACCCTCAAAATCCTGACGAGAAGAAACTAGGTAGTGACTGGGCTTTCAGGAGTTGCAGGCGGCATTGTGCCATCTAACTACCCTCGAAGGAGGACTGGAGCCGCGTTGGGCCCATGTGGCTCAGGAGGAAGGACGATGTTGGTGGTCAAAACAAATCCCAAGGTCGAACGACCTAGAAGCTAAGGGAAATAGGCTAAGAGGACTTATACTATCTCCGTGGGGTTATGAGTAGAAACAATTAGCCTGGAGAGGTTAGTATACAGTAAAGCCGTTGTATATGTCGATGTCTTCTGCTGATGAATAATTTCCCAAAATTAAAGTAGTAACTGTATTGACGATAGACCGATGCTCAGCGGAAAACAGAGTCGGTGTTGCGTAGATTTCGGGTTGTAGGAGGGCGGAACAAAGCCGTCTTATATGTATTCGAGTACTGATAGGTAAAAGACCGAGAAACTCCCGGATGTTGCCCATTCTATAGGAGGCCGACAGCTCGTTAACATGTCCAGGGTCATTGGCCTCTTTCGAAGTGGATTAGAAGGTGTAGCATCAGCAGCCAGCAAATTGGCTGGTAGTGGTAGGAAGGAAGCCGTGTCGGAATTTCGGGCAGGATCAGTAATCGGCCGAAAATCCGGCAGGTTTAGATCTGTTGATGGCTGGACGGCTTCGGCTCGGCTCTGCAGCGGAGTTTCAAATTTTATCCCTCCACTACAATGCCTAGTGAAATTCAACATCGACAAGCTGATGCTCTGGCTGCTTGTACTGGACTTATGGGCTTCTCGTTCTGTTCCTCCTGGTTAATATATGCCTTTTACACCTACTTCTCGGATGCATTTTCACCTTGCTACTGAAAGCCAACCTGGCCGAGGTGAACGCGACGAAGATGAGAAGACCGTGCAACGTGCGTCCACAGGGGATAAGCCTCGATTCTGAAGTAGTCATGGGTGAGATACTTGTGTGCTCCTGCGGCTTATTTTTGCTCACACGTCTTGACATAGCGATCTGAAGGGCTTTGAGTCATCTGCCAGGAACTGACGCTCTTCTTTGGTTCTCCCTCCTTCCCATCTGCGCAGTGTGATGACTCGGAGCTCTCTCAACCCCAGTCCACCACCGAATGACTCCAGTCATGATAAAATCACTCGCCCCGTGCGATTCATTGTGATGTATTGAGCCTCCTATTTCTTCAGGCTTCTTGGCCGTCGTGGGTGCAGTCATGGGGCCTTCCCGATCCCGGCGGTGGCTTCTCAAGTGACCTAGCCTATCAGAATCAGTCCAGTTTCTCATGTAGCCGGTAGCAAGGAGGTCACCACGGCCATGACGATGAGCTCCCTAGCGCCATTCTGGGATCAAACTGGAGTCCCGTGTGGAATGGTTCTCCCAGCTATACATGGGCTATAAAGTAAGTTGCTCGATTCTCACCCCGACTCGATTCCTCCTTTATGCACCCTTCTCTCATTATTCCATCTGTTTAGGCCCACGACATCCTCGTATACGATAATCCCGTCATGATGGAGCCTGATCAAACAAAACAGCACGAAACTGAGAAGCAAGAAGCCAAGATCGATCACTACGAGCATCATATAAAATCTAGCTCGGAGAAGAGTATCGTGCAAGTTGCCACGCCACCAGACAAAGCTGATGAGGTGCTAGAGTATGCACTACCAGCACAAGACTCGGACGAGAGGAGGCTGATGGAGAAGAAGCTGGTCAGGAAGCTAGATAGTCGATTGCTTCCCATGATCTTCTTGATTTATATAATGAACTATATTGACGTGAGTAATCCATCGGTTTCGTCTGTTCACCGTTAGTGAGCCCTAGCTCATCTTCATTTTCTTTCTAGCGGAACGGGATCACCACTGCAAGACTCAAAGGACTGCAAGACGATCTTCACCTCAACAGTAAGCATCGTTTGCACGTTGATCATGTTAGCCAGCTAATCTCACTACTCGTGGACTTCAGATGTACAGTATGCCACCCTTATTGCTGTTCTGTACGCGACGTACAGTCCTGCACAGATTCCCTCCAATATGGTGCGGTTCATCATACTTCGGGTCAATGATTTGTCTGAACCTTACTTAGCTCTTGCACATTGTTCGGAAACCCTCTTTATACATCGGTACTTGCGTCGTTCTCTGGGGTCTGACTAGTGCTATGACTGGCGTACGTCCTCTCTTCACTGATACCTCCGTCTCTCTCTCATCCGACGGGGCTCATATCCTTAGGTCACCAAAAACTATGCGGGAATCATTGCGTGCAGGATCTTCATTGGTTTACCGGAGGTAAGCTACACACACATCACTTCGTTTCCTTGAGGACCGACCTGACCAAATGTTTGTCCTAGGCCGCATTCTATCCTGGTTCTATGTACCTCCTGAGTCGATGGTACACCCGAAAGGTTGGATTTTCGTTTGTTGTCGTCGCTAGGAGGTTGAGGCTGACTCTTCTCCTACAGGAACTCGCGTTACGATCGGCCGTTCTGTACTGTGGGTTACTACTCTCCAACGCTTTCGGCAGTGTCAGTTGTTCCCTTAAACTATACGCGTGCCTCTCCAATTAGCTGATGTGATTCATTGGTAGCTGATGGCGGCCGGTATACTATCTGGGATGGAGGGTTCGAGAGGGATCCGTGCTTGGAGATGGTGTGTTCTAGCTCTTAGCTCTGAACTCTCCCCGCCGTTCGAGATTCTTGATCTGACTCTTGCATAGGTTATTCTACATCGAGGCGAGCACGGTCTGCTTGTGCAGCATGCCTCTATAGACCTAACGCTTGGATATGCAGGGTGCCATCACGATAACCATTGGTTTCATCAGCATGTCCGTATTTCCTTAGAGCTTCGTCTCCCTCAACAATTTTCCACTGACCAAATTATTCTTCAGGTGGATCCTTCCAGACTACGTGCGTTCCCTTCTCCATCCACCCTCCTAGGCTGAACGAGATTCCTAGCCGAACAACACGCACTGGATCAAAGGCGCTGAGCGACGCTTAGCTCAAGCACGTCTCGCAGAAGACGCAGCGGAGGCTGATATAGATAACGAGGATGACTCGTACCTCCATGGGCTCAAGCTCTGCCTCACCGATCCTTTGGTTTTGATGTTCGCTTTCATGACGGTTTTGCAGCTGATGGGGCTGAGTTTTATTAACTTCTTCCCAACGTAAGTTCAGATTTTGTGGGGATGAGCAACGAGTGTGATGCTAACGGTTTGAATGGCTAGGCTAACTGAGACTTTGGGGTTCTCGACGACGATCAGCTTGTTGCTTGCTGCGTGAGTAGCTTTGTTGGCCCTCTATAGCCTGCTGTCTAACTCAAACTCTGTTCGCTTCTCCAGGCCTCCATGGATATGGGCCTCCATCATATGTTTGGGTGTAGCCTGGCACGCTGGTCCGTTAAAATTTCTACGACGTTAGGATTAATACTGATATGTCCGACTTCACAGACCGTACTGGGGAACGGTTCTTCCATATAGCTATATGTTGGTGGGGCACCATGCTTGGATATGTTATCGCCTTATCTACGATGTCGACGGGAGCAAGATACGTATCCATGTTCTTGATGGCCTCTGGTTATGCTGGTAAGCCTACCACATCAACTCTAGCACGCTCTCGGTGCTCAGATTCTTATGAGGCTTCGCCATGATCTTGACCTGGGTGTCGAACGCAATTCCTCGACCGCCGGCTAAGAGAGCTGTAGCGATGGGTCTCGTTAATGGATGTGGGAATCTTGGGAACCTGTGAGATTCACTCTTCTCTAGTGCCTAATCCTTCTCTGACGGTAATAACTTTGTTGCAAAGCATCGGATCGTACGTCTGGGACGCGAAATGGAGTCCTGGGTACCACCCATCCATGGGTATCTGTCTCGCCGGGTTAGGTGCCTCAACACTGCTATCCATCGGTGAGTCGCTAGTCTTCCGAACTGGCTATAGACTAATGCCGTTGGGACTTGAAGTCATTCGGCAGATGATCATCAACAGAAACAAGCAAATGATAGCAGACGAGCTGAAGCTCCTGTCTGATAGCAACCGTGTAAGGATAGAGGAAGCGGCCAAGTTGGAGGGGATCTCCTTTGAAGAAGCGATGGTGAGGAGGAGAGGGTTCAAATTGCTGTATTGATAGGGCCGGAACGGGTGTGGTTTGTCTTCTGAACTCATCTCGAAGTTGTGTGTATCACCTAAGTATGTATCTCCTTGCCTGCACTTTTTTTACAGTACATATGGTTCGCCGCGGCGTTGTGAGCATCCGTGATCACGATCATGATAATCCACGGTTAGCTCAGTGATTGACCCGTTCGTCCAACACCACCACACTCAGCTTGGACAAAACTTGCACGTCTTTCGCCTCTGATGTTTAGACGAATTATCCCAACTGAAGCAAAGCCTGATCCCCTCTTTACCCTACCGGAGAACAGATCTCAACTCATCCAGTTGATGATTCCCACATTTCGGTCCACGCCAACCACTATTCCTCGTCCACTCTGCATAAAATCCCTGGAGGCCGCTATCCTTGACTACTTTCACGAACACTTATCCGACACGATCAGCCTAACTTACTGGGAAAATTTACTCGTAGAGTAACCCGAATTCGTTAACAAACTTGTTCCTTTGTGTTCAGGCGCGATTCACCCGAGAAGGTCAAGACGCTCAAGATTCGAGATTGACTGTCTTGAGAAAGCTGCTGCCCTTGGCCACTGCGCGTCGAAGTAAGTCAAGATTTCACGATCATAAAGGCCTGTGGCCCCAGCAACGCAGAAGTTGGACGCACACGGATGCGCAAGAACGCGGCACGCGTCTCAATCATCACGCGTACGGTCCTTTGTTCTTTGTCTTTTGTTTGTGGTTCCCATATTATCTTCTTGTCAGCTATAGCTTGAGTCTACCACTACCTTGTCTCTTCAGCTCTCTGGCTTGGTCGTTTACCATGTCGAAGACAGATCTCACCCCAGAAACCGTACTTGCTCGTCTGATGGCCCTTCTGGAGACCCATTTGAGCAAATTCATCCAGTTGATGGCCCGAGCCCTCGGGCCCCCCACAGATGGGAATCGCCCCTTCTGTCTAGTTTCATTGACTTCTGCGATAACAGAGCTCTTTCACACACCACTATACGACAAAGGCACAACCTATTGGTCAACACTTCCGAAGAACGAACCGGAGTTTGTCAACGAACTCGCTTCCTTCACCTTTGGCCAGGATTCAGACAAAATTGATCCCGACAAGCTCATGAAGGGGATGGCGTCCTGTACCTGTAACATGCACGATATACTATTGATGACGCTTCATTTCACCATGTCTGGGCAATTTACTCTGGAACGTCTTCCGGGAAGCCTGGCCGCAAAATGATGCGGAATTCTCAGAGATGATGGCGCGAACAGATCCACAAGTCGGAGAGGACATGATGAACAGTCTTCTCAAGCAGAAGACACAGAAGATTTCACCGCCAAATAAAGCATCCGCGTTAAACGTCATCGCACTCCTCGACCGAACGGGAAGCTTCATATCAGCATTGGGGGTTGGCTCTCTTCGATAAATCTCCGACTCTCAGGTAGTGATATGTTGCTTTCGTTCATCGTTCCTTTGTCTGCGGCTTGAGAAGGGCTCTTACTAATGTGAAACATGTGTAAATAGTCTATTCTGTGTGTATTACTACTAGTTTCTGCTCTCGTGGCCCTCCTTTAACAGTGGCAGAACTCGAGCTTTTCACTGACCTGGTATGAGTACGGTCACGGTCGCGCTCAGCTGAGGCGATTGAATACGCCGACGCCCGGCCAAGGAACGCATGCGTCGCATGTTCCTATATCTCATTTCCATCACATGTAATTTCACTGCGCTCCTCAACGTTTCTTTTCCACCACCACAACGACTCGCTCAGTCTCTCTGTGTGTCTGGATCACGGCAGTGAACGACTATGTTTGGATCATCTTCCTCTGATAAAGCGAGGCTCGCTCGCCTGCTCACTGTGCCGGGCAACAAAACCAAAATCTTCCAGCTGATTATTCGCACGCTACAATCTGCTTCCACCGATACCCACCCACTCTGTATCAGGTCATTGAATTCTGCAATTTTCGAGCTCTTTTATCAGGCGCTGTCGGACAAACACTCTCCCTATTGGTCGGTGTTTCCGAGCACGGAACCCGAGTTTTTGAACGAACTCGTCTCCTTCGCCTTTGGTCACGATTCGGACGAGAAGATTACTGTGCTGATGATGAAACTTCCGATCTGTACTTGCGATACCAGCGATCCGTTGGTGAAGCTGCTTCACGCTATAGCGTATGACCAGATCGTAGCATGGGAGTTTAGAGACCTGTCCAACTCTATCTTCCGTCTTCTGGCCAGTGTTACGGCCACGTTGGATGAGGCGAAACTGGACAGGTTGAAGGATAGGAAGGCGGCGAAGGCCAAGGACAAGGGTTTGGAGAATCTCACTAGGTATCTCACCACAGACACTCTTTCGATGCTCCAGGCTTGCACCAGCTGGTTCAAGAAGTGTCTTGGCCCTTGTATCGCCCAGTTCCTCCTACAGGCTCACGAGGCCTACCCCCCTGCGATGCACAGGCATCTTCCTAGCGTGGGAGACCGACTCCCCCTCATCCTGATCGAAGAAATGGTCGTCCTAATCAAGGAATCCATCACGGCTGAAGGCCTTGATGTCTACAGCAACGGGATAGACGAAGCCTTGTTTATCTCGCACTTCATCTCTGGAGTAGCCGTCAGCCCCCGTCGAGATGTCGTACACGGATTCCTGAAACCCAAGGCGCTTCCTATCTATCTTAGTATCTGTGGGCTCACAATCAGCCTAGAGAGCCATTCTTTTCGGGGAGCAGAACGCGTGCTGCCAGGCCTAGGTTGTATCGGTTCGGCTGTGCACAAGATTTTGGAGGCTGAGATGGGTGCCGGTGCTCCACCTCTCAATCCCGCTTTCTCGCCCTATCGCAGTATTGGTGATGCTAGGGGCAATGACATCCCTTGCGTCGCCCTCTGGTACACACTTTCGTCTATCAGAACTGAGCGAGGATGCTCACATATCACATGCGGTGAGTATTTGGCTGCTATCCTCTGTTCTATCAAGGACGGTGTGTCCCGATGTTGACGATGAACCGCTCTCTTCTCAGGTAAACGTCCACCACCTGGCCAGAAATCGTTCAATGTCTGCTCACGCTGCAAAAATGCATCCTATTGTGAGAGTTTCGTATTCTCAGGTGCTTCATTTTACTTACATGAAACCTTTCCATTTCGTCCAGGTTCACCAACTTGCCAACGAGCAGCCTGGAATAGTCCTGTATTACCGCATAAGTTGGTGTGCAAGGACTGGAACGCGATGCATGGAGTTTGGCCGCAAGACAGTACGGAGTACATCGACATGCTAGCGGATACAGATAAGTCGGAAACCACGGCGAACGGTCTTCTCGAGCAGAGAATCCGACAAGTTTCCCCACTATACACCGCGTCGAAACTGAAGGAGGTGCTGGAGTACAATCGCTTCTACATGGTGGTCTCTGGAATTAGCTGGATGGAATAGTGGTGTTTCTATAGCGTAGCTCGTATCTACCTGGATTTGTAGTCGCCTTCGTACATTCAGGACGCACTTCTAGGTCTATTGGTGTGAATGACTGGCGCCAAACATCATTGGTTCATGGACCGGCCCGGCAACTCAACCACTTTGCCCTCTACGTCGTGCACCGCTCTCCTACACGCTGCTACTCACTCCTCAATGGCATCCTCGTCGACGCCGCACGATATTAATGCTGAGCTCTCTCCAACATCGCCTGGAGAAGAGTCGGATGCCGTACTTTCTCCTGTTCAAGAGCCTGAACCGATTCCAGGGCTCGATGGTGTTCCTGTCCGATGTGAGTTATGTTGTTCTTCAACGCCATAGCTGACTGGGCCATTTCTCTGATTGAAATATTCTCGATGCTTAGGGTACGATGTACGTATAGAAGAGAAGAGAAGCAAAATCATTTGTTAACCGCCTTTCAGGCAGATCGCACGGAGCCATACACGCGAATTACGCCTTTTCAAGAGCACAAGGACACCTCCGTCGAGTGAGTCTTTCGCTGATGCGTGGCTTTCCATTTCCTGAATTCCAGTTTCCAGATTCTTCTACCAGCCAATCACTCTATCTGCCCTAGCTTGCGGTCTCACGGTTCTCGCGTACGTCGCGATGACGCAAGATGTCCTGGAGGAGGGTGGAGACAAACGACGGATGTAAGTTTTCCCTCTACCCACCAGACATTTCTACAACGCACTAACCGGGAACCTTCAGAGGCGTACTAGCTGCTATCGTATCCTTCCTTGTGTTCTCGATGATCCAGTTTCGCGACGGCCCCTTCATCCGCCCTCATCCTGCCTTCTGGCGTGTCATACTTGGAGTCAATCTTTTGTACGAGTTGACGATGGTATTCTTGCTGTTCCAGGACTTGGATTCCGCGCGGAGGATGCTGCACTATGTCGACCCAAATTTGGGGATACCGCTACCCGAGAAAAGTTACGGAGAAAATTGCGAGTTCACCCCGGTAAACGTTTGGGTAGGTGATCTTGATTTTTATTTTATTTTTGCGCTTCACTGACGTGTTTTTCACATCTCTCTAGAACGCTGTGGATATATTCTGCGTGGCTCACGCCCTTGGGTGGTTTGGCAAAGCGATGATTCTGAGAGATTATTGGTTCTGCTGGGTTCGTCCCCCACCTCAATGTAATTAAACTGCAATTTGACCTTGACCATTAGATTCTAAGTATAGCGTTCGAATTTGCAGAGTACTCCCTTCAACACCAGCTGCCTAATTTTGTAGAGGTCTGTCTCCCTTGGTTCCCTCGTCCGTATATAACAATGTCTGACTCAGTACTGTGCAGTGCTGGTGGGACCACGTAAGCCGCCAAATCGCCCTATTTTCCCCATTGTTTCTCACTCACCCTCCTTCCTTGGTAAATGGTAGTGGATTTTGGATGTCCTAGTTTGTAACTGGCTAGGAACGTATCTCGGTATGCTTGTTCTCTTTTTTGCTGTCCCTCTAGGCTCAGCGTTTTAATTTATTTTTTCTCTATCTCAGGCATGAAAGTCTGTCAGTACCTGCAAGTGAAGGTAATTACAATTGGTTCAATCTCCTTCCTCTCCTTTGTCTCACGCTCTCTGTCATCCTTCCTAGCCCTACCAATGGCGAGGCTTCCGCCAGTCCCCAGGAATCCGCTCCAAAGCCCGTCGAGTACTCAGCCAATTCTCGCCACATGACTGGACCGAGTTCAAATGGGAGGGAACTGCGTCTTTTGGGCACTACGTTACCGTTGTGCTCCTCCTTGCCGTATTCCTGGCTGCAGAGCTCAACGTGTTCTACTTGAAGGTGAGGCTTCTGCTGCCCAAGCGACTCCCCCTTCTGACCATCTCCTCTTCACAGAGTTTATTGTGGATGGAACCCGACCATCCTATCGTCATTGCCCGCTTGGCTGGCGTTTTCTTGTGCGCGCTCCCGGCAGTAAGGGAGCTTTTCCAGTACATCAACTCGCCAAAGTCAGTATGGCTTCTCGTTTCTTCTTATCCCATTTTCCAGTCCTTTCCTTTCGCTCGCTCCTTGAGCATCTCTGTTTTTCCTCAGGCGTAAATCTCACATCTACCAACAGGAAAGCCGTTCGCATGGGTCCGCAGCTGTGGCTGCTCCTCGCTAGTGTCATCACGGAGATCCTGGTCATCGTCAAATGGAGCAAGGGTGTCTTCGAGGAGCCTCTTCCCCGTAACGTCAAGATTGGCTGGACGATTGGTGCTTCGTTGTTAGTGGTATACCCCGCTATTAGGGTAAGGTGTTCTTCTCTTTCGTTGATCTTGTACTGACCTAAGCGATTTCTCCCTTGCAGTTTGGTGTCCCCCAGGTTAGGCGGTGGGTCAGAAAGCAGAGCAAGTTGAAGTCGAGGGCGTTGGAGGTTAAGCAACGATGACGTGTTCCGTTTCCTCTTTCAGCGCTCTTGCACGCACCTACGCTCTTAGGGAGCCTACTTCTAGCTATGGTGCATCTTCTGCAAGCCCCTCCTTATTCACTGCACGATATATGCACGTTCAGCACTGTTTCTTTTCTCCTTGCTTCTTACCGCTCACAACTCCTGATGCAAATTAATTTACATGTATAATCGTGATTATGTTTGTGTTTACAGTAGCTACGAAATATTGTAACAACGCTTATTATTCACTCTCTGTCAAACTTGTGAGCTTGTAAATCTACCGTTGAGTTCGCGGTCTTCCGGTCTAGGGATATTTGTGGGTGAGCGAGATGCCTGTGACCCCAGTGCCACCCTGACCATCACTTGGATCAGGACCACGACCACACTCACATCCCTCTCACAACTTGATGAACAATATTTCTTACCTCTTTGCTGCGAAAATCTACCCTGGGCTCGGTCTTGAGAAGCGCTGGGTGTCCCAATCAATCCAAGAGCTTCCCAGGCTATAGCTATAATGCGTCGTCAACTGACCTCGTTTTCTCAATACTCTCGTCGTTCCTCAGCAATTTCTCCGATGATTATGATGAATGGCCCGACGACTGGGCATTCTTGGACCGGTCATCTGAGCGATCCAACACGCCAGTTCAGCCTTAAGAATGTGTCCCGAACATAAATTTCTCTCTTCACAACCCACCGCCCTGTTATACTCATAGTTTTCTATGAGGTTCCTACTAGTTTTTTCGCTACTCATCCATGTCTTATTCACGGCCCAAGCCGGGTCTGTTTACCAGGAAGACACCACAGCTGCGGCAGGATGGCCTATTCTCGATGATGGGTTGACAGACGTTGTGCAGTGGGACCACTATAGCTTGATGGTGAACGGAGAGAGGATGTTTTTGTGGTCTGGGGAGGTTAGTTGTTCTCCTTCCTTGTGTGTTACTCGTGAAGCTGATGTTCGTTGGACGACAGTTCCACTACTGGAGAATCCCAGGTTTGTGTCCTTGTTTGAATCCCCTTCCTGAACCTATACTCACGATATATCTGAACAGTGCCAGAGGTATGGAGGGATATCATGGAAAAAATCAAAGCCGCTGGATTCAATACTGCCTCTGTCTATAGGTACGCCTCACGTCTTGTTGCTCTCATCCCTACAATGTTGCTTAAAACAGTCCTTCCAGCCATTGGGCGTTTCACGCACCCAATCCTGACACAGTTGATTTCGAGTCCGGCGCCCGCAACTTCTCGTCTATCTTCACCATTGCGAAAGAAATCGGCTTGTACGTTATTTTCAGAGGTGGACCATACGTCAAGTCAGGACCTTTCCTTCGTGCCATTCCGGTTCTATGCTCACTCCCAGTTTCGTCAACAGTGCTGAAACTACCGCAGGGGCTTTCGCTCTCTGGCTCACTACCGGCGAATACGGCAGCCTCCGTAACAATGACACCAGATACACTGATGCATGGACCCCGTTTATGACCCGTGTCAACGAGATCCTTGCCGAACATCAAGTTACGAAAGGCGGGATGGTACTCCTTGAGCAGTTAGAGAACGAGACACCCTCTGAGTTCACCGCGAATGGGGTGGATGGCTCCTTGGTGGATTATATGATACGATTGGAAGAGAATAGTAGAGATGCTGGGGTGCAGATGGTACGTTCCTCTATCCTTGAACAGACGTTATGCGAGTAGCCTCAAATATTTGTCGCAGCCACTGTTTACGAATGCGCCAAACATGAACAGTAAATTTCTCCCATTCTGCTCAGCGATGAATAAGGATTCTCAGGGAAAACACAGCACGATCTTGGTCCAAGGACTATATGAACGCTCCAGGAGCTCAAGACCTATACGGACTCGACAGGTTGGTGTTTCTTCTCCATAATAGGGAAATGCCTTCTGATCCCCTTCCATTGCAGCTACCCTTCCTGTTGGTCTTGCAATCTTGCCGAATGCGAGTCTGCTGGCATCTCCTTTGACAACGTGAACTATCATGATCACTTTAACCTTGTTTCGCCCAACATGCCCTCCTTCATACCTGAGTTTCAAGGCGGTTCCTACAAGTACGCATACTCCATTTATCTTAGTCGTTTGGGCTACCAACTCACATCTTTCTAGCCCTTGGGGTGGCCCAGAAGGCGGCTGCCAAAACAACACTGGAACTGCCTTCGTTAACACGTATTATCGACACCTCCTCGCAGAACGTATCACTATGGTAAGTGAGTCTGACTCCTTATGCGCACGTTTCTGGTTGACGAATATTTCTTATAGATCAGCTTATACATGGTATTGTCGATTTTTTTTTTGTTGCAAACGAGCAGGAGCTAATAGTCTACACCCTTGCACGTAGCTTTACGGTGGTAGTACGTCGTTTCGTTTGCACGTTTGCATTGCAGGGCTCATCATCCTCTACAGCTAATTGGGGCGGGTTGGCTACCAACCTTATCGGAACGAGCTACGACTACTCGGCCCCGATAGAGGAAACTCGACAAATTGGGGCCAAGTACGGTGAAACCAAGCTTCTGGGTTTGTTCCTCCGTACAGCCAAGGACCTCAGGATGACGGACCGTTTCGACTTCTCCTTCAACCACACCACATCCACCATCTTTGGCGCGACCGAGCTTAGGAATCCTTTAACGCAAGCAGGGTTCTACGTTTTGGCTCACAACAATACGAAGGATATGACTCCCGACTCGTTCAAGGTCCATCTGAACTCGAGCACCAGGGGCCTGCTTACTGTTCCCCAGTTTGGTGGAGATGTGACGGTCAACGGGCAGGAGAGCAAAGTGTTGGTGGTTGACTTTACTTTCGGGAACCATACGCTGGTGTATAGCACCGCAGAGGTGCTTTCGCATTCGGTTATCGACGGGAAGAGTATCTTAGCTCTTTGGTTACCCACCGGGGAGTCCGGGGAATTCAGAATCCTTGGAGGGTCTCGTCGGAGGGAGGTTGTTTCTGGTACTGGAGGGTCGTTCCATGTCGTTGACGGGGACCTGGTTATCGAGTATAAGCAGCAAGGAGTGCAAGCCGTGCTGCAGTTCGATGATTTCCGGGTGATCCTCACGAACAGAGAACTAGGTTACAGGTTCTGGGCCCCTACTCTCAGTAACGACCCCCTCGTCCGAGATGAAGACGTTGTTTTCGTTACAGGCCCATATCTGGTCAGAAGCGTTGCCATCGGGGACTCTACGGTTAAGATCACCGGTGATGTAGAGGCAAACACAGTGCTCGAGGTTTGGGCTCCAGAGGTTGTTAAGACCGTTCTCTGGAATGGCCAGGAAGTTAAAGCCAGCCGCACCAGCTACGGTACCTTGAAGGCCAACCTACCGGGCCCAAGGGTGACGATTCAGGACATCCAACGGACTCTAGCTCTCGACGAATGGAGGTTCGCGACGGCTCTTCCAGAGATCCAGCTTGATTACGACGACACTGGTCCTGCTTGGGTCGTCGCTGACCGCATGAATACGAGTAACCCCACCCCGCCGCACACCTTCCCATCACTATACTCTGACGATTATGGATTCCACACCGGCGTTCAACTCTTCCGAGGTCGGTTCAATGGGACTGAGGCTACAGGTGTCTCCTTGTCTGTCCAAGGAGGAACCGCATTTGGATTTTCGGTTTATCTTAACGGACAGTTCTTGGATGCGTTTGGTGGAGACGTTTCTCTAGCATCCTCTACCCTGAATGCATCGTTCTCAGGCGTTACGTTGCAAGAGGAGAACGTCTTGGCTGTTGTGATGGATCATTCAGGACACGATCAACGTGCAGACGCTCTCCTCCCTCGGGGAATTCTTGGAGCAACGCTCCTGTCTCCCTCCGGGAAGAGCAATTTCTCGGAGTGGAGGATCGCAGGCAACGCAGGAGGGACTAGCAACATCGACCCAATACGTGGTACTATCGCTGAGGGAGGTCTTCACGCCGAACGTGTTGGGTGGCATCTTCCTGGGTTTGACGATTCAGATTGGGCGAAGCGGGGTCCTGACCAGGGAGTCGACAGTGCTACTATCGGGTTTTTCAGGACGACGAAGGTCCTAAACGTTCCCGATGGTTTAGACGCGGCTTTCACCTTCACACTCTCAGCTCCGGCAGGAAGTGTACTTCGTGCTCAGCTCTATGTGAACGGGTAAGTGGGCTGTAATTATCCAAGCTCTGGATTTTTGTTGACTTATCCAACCCTAGGTACCAATACGGGAAGTTCGTTCCTCAGATTGGGCACCAAACTAGTTTCCCTGTCCCACCAGGCATACTAGATTACCAAGGCGAGAATACTATAGCGCTCAATCTATGGTCCCAGTCGCCCTCAGGCGCCAGGCTAGATATTAGTTTAGACGTGCTGGGTGTTTACGAGAGTTCTTGGGATCCTGCCTTTAACGCAGAGTATTTTAGGCCGAGCTGGAACGAGGAGAGATTGAAGTATTCCTAGTAGACACTGATAAAAAGTTCGATAGAAACCAAAATAGCTGATTGTACGACTCTAGTCGTCAACGAAAAATGACTCGATGCTGAAGGTATATGTACTCGGGTAAATCTGTCACGGAATGTAAGAAGTTGCGGCTTACATGAAGGTGAAGCTTATGTAGTGAGATCATCCGACAACTTAATCAAGAATGAGCGGTCGAGAGCTCACGAGGTAGAGCTGCATGAAGAGAAAGAGATAAAGATGACTAGGCTAGGATAGTTGATGAGATTGGGAAACAATGGGCTCAGAAACGAATGCAGGCAATTCACACAAAGCAAGGGACGATGAGCAACATAGAAAATGGTTTCATGGGAGGGTCCATATTACATCACAAGACTTGTGCTATCAAGGGAAGAGGCACACGAAAGGTTCTAACGATGCACCGCATGCTTCAACACTTGCACTCGCCAGGCTTGCAGGCGCAGCTAAAGGACGAGAATGAGAACGGAAGACGAGGAGGGCAGCATAGCTACGCACTTAGGGCCGCAGTTGCAAGTGGGAGAGCCACAGTGAGCATCATACATAGTGTGAGCCTAGAGGAAGAGCGAAAGTCAGCATCGAGAGATGGGCATAGGGAAAAATACACGAACAGTAGCGATCATGCTTGGTGCGTACATGAATAAACTGGGGTAGTTATTTGAGTGAATTGGTTGAGTGGTAGAACTTTAGGAGACTGGGGAACGTCCAAAGGGTGAAGGGACCTCTTATATACACTCGAAGCATGTTGACTCTTGTTTGGCCTGTTTCAGCGTCATAAAGCAGGTCAGCCAATGGAGAGACGACGGAGGCATCCTCCATATCCCTCAGGCTTAGTAAGGTCGGTCCTCCATAAAATGCCTCATGACGTCATCGCTGAGACGGTGCTGACGGATGGTCAACACAGCTTGTTACTCCATAACGGTGGTTTTGCAGCTGGAAACCCCAAGGAGATCTTGACGGTTAGGTGCGGCTACGTTGGAGAGAGGTATTGGATGAGGTGCGAGGCCTGTAGAGGACAGAAGAAAAATAAACAGTATTAGACGAGTCGTGTGACTGGCACGAGGGAAAAGATCAACAGACCAAAGATCAACAGACCAAAGATCAACTTGACCGCATCGTGCTGCGCCCAACTGAATACAAGCCACGATACTCCTCAAGCTAGAGTTTATGGGCACGCCTGGTCACTCTCGGGTTTGTACTCCAGGGAGAGGTTGCGGAGTCCATAACGTATAGAGCTCCTAGATCGACCCCGTGGCAGGGCCTCGACTAATACAAGCTCTAACTCTATCCCACCTCATCAAACTAGCGAAAGCTACGGGGCCGATGACAGTGCACAGCACTACTGCCCAAATTCCAATGAGATAGACATCCTCAGATAGGAGGGTATCTTGAGTCTCTGTTAATGTCGCAAGCTGGGATTTGGAGTAAGCGACTTGAAGGATGAGGATCCTACAAAAATCAAACGAAATCAACACGGAAATGGACTACAGCACATCGTCAGAACACGAACCCGATCTCTCCACGAGCGACGAGAGCGGTACCGAGTGCTAAGCCTAATGTGGCTCGTTCGCTCAGAGATGAGAACGTTCCTGTCGAGGTGGGTTCCATACAAGTACTAGGTGCTGCGAGTTTAGCAACTTGTGACTCCTCAGGGCAACACATTCGTGCATCTGCCCTCTCTACCCTATTCATTTCGCATTGCGCTGTATTGAATCGTTTCCCGCGAGAAAACCGGCTTCTCCATAGACGGATTGTGAAGCTCAGAATAGGCTCGAAACCTAGATAGACCACGAATCCCACCATCATCTTTCCGATGCACATGAACACCGCGTACACGATGCCTCGCCAGATGAGTATAGGCTTGAAGAGGGAGAGGAACGGGATCGTATAGCCTATCGAGGCGAAGAATAGGGGTGCAAAGACCTGGTGAGGATGCGTTAGGACGTGACAACTCGTGCATCATTGCATGAGGGAAGGAAAGACGAACGTGGTCTTGTACTGCACCAGCGTAAGTACGAAAAACAGACAGGTGGTCTATCGTTTGGGTCTTGTCTTCATCCTGCGATTTCAAGCAGGCAGGTGCTGAGGAAAGCATGACGCCAGCCAGGAAAGCACCAAGAAGAGGAGTCGTCCTAATGTAATATGATCTGAAGGAGAACGAGCGAACGCGTTAGAAAGATCATGGAGCTCTCAAGATGGAGGACATACACCGCAAGATGCCCAGACAGAGTGGCGAGCGCGATGAAAAACATCACGCCTTGTATGATTTTCCTCTCGTCCACAGCGTTTCCTTTCCGGAAGAGACGGCCTATCATTCTAGGTACATATCGCTGGTGAATCGGCTGGACAACGAAGAACGTGAGGCATAGGCTAATGACCGCCATGCCTAGGCTAGCCACAACGGGTCTACCGATTACCCAACCCAGGTTGGTGATCCCTGCGCTAGGGTATGTGGGAAGAGACTTGACAACGCTGGGAGAAGAGAAGAATCACTGAGATTATTCTGTAAAACTGATTTACAAGAGAACTAGACGCACGATAGTAAAACGAGCGCAATGACATCGTCGATCAAGGCTGCACCCATGAGAACGCTCCCAAATTCACTCTTTCCGATGCTCGACTCATGACGATCGTCGTTGGATTGAGATTGGAGCACGAATAGAGTTGTGCCCAGGGAAGTAGACGACAGTGCGCAGCCCTAGGGTGAGAAGAAATCGGTATGTCAGTCTCTGGAAAGAGTCGAAGAAAAAAAAAACTTACCACGACGAAGGAATGGATCGTCTCGTATTTGAACGCTCCCTTGAGAAGAGCGAACGAGAAGGCGATGGGGAGTAGCACCCCGCTCACTGCACCGACTAGGGCAAGGTGAATCATACGCCCGAACATTCTGGGATCCATTTCGAGTCCACCTAGAATGATACATCGTCTAGTCAGTCACTGACATCCATCGAAACACAAAAAGTGACACCAAAAACCAGAAGATACCTTGGAACACAATCACGATCAGCCCAACGTATCCCATACCCATCCAAGTTTCCTCCCAACTTTGTTCAAAGACACCGCCGAGAGGCGATCCCATGATTGTTCCCAGAGCGATTTGACCCAAAAGACCAGCATAGAGTACGTGGTCGGCGAGTTTACCAGCTAGGTAAAGCAGGTAGAGAAACGTGAGGAGAGTCAAGAGATGAGGTAGCTCTGGTTCGTGGTATGAGAGTGTATTTGACATGGTGGACGTCATCATGAGAGTCGTTCTCTAGCGTTGAGAAAACTCGCGGGAAAAGTTGGTGGAACTGGAAGAGACCATGAAGGAGAAAATGCATGTGATCAGCGACGCGGTTCCGTGACTTCATTCCAACTTCCGTCGGCACAACCAAACTAGGGCTATACTAGTCTCCCAAAGCAAATTTCATGATCAACTTCTTGAGAGTTCAGTTTTATACGTTGATGTGAAGAGTGATACAGTAATCTGACCGTTCAACGTTCAGTGCTGGGTCACTCCAAGCGGTACGCGGTACTACAGGGATAACTCTGAGAATCTCGTATGCGCATGCGATTGAGTAAATAGTGTGAGCTCCCACATAGACGAAGTGACAGGATCGACTACTGCTTGGATTTAGCCTCCAGGGCAATCTTGCGCGCACGACTATAGTCTGGCTGCAAATCCATCCATATCGGACCCTCACTCTTTCCCAAGAAATCTCGCAACTTGTTAATTCTCTCAACATCCCGCGCCATCCCCAAACCCTTCTCAGTCTTGTTATCCCCCACAGCAATTATCGTTACATACAGTGGGTAGCCTGGTGGAAGATCTGTTGCTGTAGGATCGATGTAGTAAGCGGTGCACCATTTGCCCAAATCTAGACGTCGCATCTCGGCCGACATGCGACGTCTTACGAGCGAGACGTAAGGCATGGCCATGCTGCAGTTGGCCTGCTCCATGGCGGTATTGAGGTTGCGATCTCCCCACGCCAAAATGTCATCTGGTTGAATTCTATATCCAAGAACTTGCTTCTTGATTTGTTTGACCGGGACTGGCGGCGGATTAGCAAGAGGTGGGGCCTCTCCAAGGTCTTCTATCGTCAACGGGCGGTGCGTGGTTCTGGGATGAGGTTAGATAGAAGATTGAGGGACGGTAAAAAGGTTATATACGCGTTAAGTGCAGCCATGGAAGTACGTGAACGAAAGTATGGTTGAGCTGAGAGGTTTGAGGTCGAAGGGACTGAGTAGCGAGGTACTTAAAGTTATATACTGTAAGGACAAACGATGAACGTCATGTGATGGCGACTGACCCGCGAGTGGGCTAAGGCGCTACTTTGGCACAAACGAATTTGGAACAATGAACAGCAGCAATGGGCTCTTCTAATAGGAACGTGTTATCAGCTTTTTGCATCCTCAATGGGTTACATGAGCGTGGTTCTGAGGTGAGGTTAGGCAGAAGATTGAGGAAAGAGAGAAAGGTTGCATACACGTTAGCAGCTGCCATGGAAGTGCTTGATTGAACTTCAGTGGAGGGGTTGGAGGTCGAGGGGTTACATACGTTGGCATGCTGAATGCTGGCCAAATTCCTAACTCTCCACCTCGTACTCTGTTACGGTTTATATTCACCCAGTGATAGAGTTGGACACCGTCGAGCACGCTTCCAAACGGTAAGTTTGGACTGTGAACTTGGTGTCACTGCTGAGCTGTGCTTCCGTCTTTCGCCCGGAGACAACGTGGAACCCTGGTGGAAGCTATGTACACTGTCGTGTTCCTTCTGTACTGCATTATTTGTCCTTGGTCCAGCTGGATCTGGATACGCATATCCACGTTGTTCTCATGATATTCAACATACTCAGGGATCGATGATCTTCAGAACCGGCGGGTTCCAAGTCTTACTTTACTACTATATACGCTGCAACAGCAACCTACAGTTAACTTAGTAATTTACTTGATAAATAAATAACGAAAGAGAGAGGGTGATGATGATCCAAGAGTCTGCGACTAGCCCGTTCAGAGCAGCTACCTTGGTTCCCAGACAGTACCTCCACCTCTACAGTGCAGAGAAAACACTACTGGGGCTGAGCTGACGACCCGTCTATTGGAATGTCGTAGCAGCCAGACCGTCCCAAACGCTAGAAATACAAGAGAGTATTGTCAGCAATCGAGAACTATCACTAAGGACCAAGAATATCAATACTCACGCGCATCGTTTGAGTTGTCCAGCATCGATATTCTGCACTCGGATATCAGGGCTCGCCAGTCCCTTCTTACCGAAAAGCATCTCCTTCTCGCCTCCCTTCACAAAGGTCGGCCAGTCAGGCGTAACTATCGTGTTGTCTAGGTGCACGTTCGGGTCACTGCTCACGGCGACGCTGAAGAAGGACTTGGAGAATGAGTTGATGAAAGAGCCGTTGTCGAACAAAGGAGGGAGGAGAGCGGAGGGGATGTAACCCTTGAAGTAGTACATGAGGTCTTGGAGGTGGATGGCGGGCGGGATGGCGAATTGGCCCTTCCAGGATTTTTTGGAGGAGGCGGAGAAGGAGGACTGAGCGCGGAGTGTGGGGCAGAGGAAGGTGGCTAGAAGAGGGAAGCAGTTGTACGTCAGCGTTGGTCAAGATGATGAGGAAACTGCCTTACATTCAGCCATAATCGCCATACTCTGCTCATACCTCGTGCCGAAACCGACGTTAGCGTATGCGTCGCCAACTTGCTTGGCCTGATCGTCGCTGAGAGTAGGATACACCTGCTTCGCGTAATCCGCTGCGCTATAGGCGGTCAAAGGGTCGACGAAAATCAAACCTTCAGCGGCGTTCACGATGGAGAGGAGAACGTCCTGTCACAAAGCATCAGTACGAGGACGTTTAAGAGCGCAGTGTTCATGTATAGCACCAACCCCATTCGTTTTCCCACCGCTCAACGCACTCCCCATGCTCTCCTGAATGAAGCTCCCGTCGATGACGGGGACAAAAACGTAGGTACCTTTGAACCCAGCTCCGTTGATATCATTGTTGGCTTTGTCTAGTTTCGAGATATCGGCGGAACGAAGACAAGCGAGCTGGTCGGATTCTTTGGTGCATCTACGAAACACAGAAAAAGATGGGCGTGAGTTATCTTATGCGTAGTGGAGAAACGAGACGAGATAAAGACAGGGCGGGGCAGGGAAATTATTCACCCTACGCTATCGACAACCTTGCTGAAAAGACCCTCTGGCATCTCATGGTCATAAGGATACTGAGGAGGCACGTAGGACGATGATGTGATCGCCGAACGGAAGAGTGGAGGAGAGGTTTGGCCACCGTGGGCTACGACATGTTGGAGGACGGAGCCACCGCCTGTTCGTTGGTATCGGCTCAGTAGAAGGAGGGGCTGGATAGATGAAATACGTACCAGCTGATTGACCCCAGATGGTCACTTTGGAGGGGTCTCCACCAAACTTGGCGATCTACAAGCCAAACCGTGAGCAAACATGTCCCGGGGACCAAAGAGGAGGGAGAGAGCGCACGTTAGCCTGAACCCATTTGAGTGCGAACTCTTGATCAACTAAAAGATCCAGAAGATTTAATTAGTTCGACCCAAGTAGAGGGATTAGGGAGAAACAACACACGTAGGCCAGCGTTCAGATCTCCGCCCTCTTTGACTTCTTTTCCTGCGAGGAATCCTACACGAGACGAAGGGTGTGAGCATTCGTCCAAAGGGTAGTATAGCTCATGCTGGGTGTGTGAATTGAGAAAGAAGACGCGTACCGAACAACCCAAGACGATATTGAACGACGACCGTGACGACTTGCCCGTTTGCGCCAGTGACGAGTTTCCCTCCATCATAGAGGGATGCAGAGCCTGATACGTAGCTATGCGATGAGGTGGATGAGAGAAGGTACTCAAAGAAAGGATGGAAGAGCGAATTACCCTCCACCGTGGAACCAGACGATAACAGGGAGTTGTTTGCTGGCATCAACGTCGCCCGAAACGTGAACACTACACAGTTCTCAGGTCAGTATCCTTATCTGAACACACAGTTGAGAAGTTAGAGGACGTACTTGAGGAACAAACAATCCTCTGTTGATCCTAGCGATCTCTCCTCCAGCTCCATGTCGACTTCCCTTGTAGCAAATGACTGAGCTTTGGAAGCCGAGCCTTGGGGTCCTTGATAACATTGGGTCGGCTGAGAGTTGGCTTTCTGGACGCCCGAAGTCGTTGGTGGGGACTGAGGTGCTTTGAAGCGGAGGTCGCCTGGCAATGAGAAAGAGGAAACGCGTCGTCAGTTGCTTGAGATTGGTAGCACAAAGAAAAATAGAGATACTAACCAATAGGTGCCGCAGCGTATCTCACTCCTAAGAAACTGGTAATCCCAGTCAGAAAGTTCTTGTCTGCCTGATATTTCGCATATCCCAGGTCAACGACTGAGGTTCCTCGGGCTTCCAGAGGAGAAGAAAGAACGGAATGCGCGCTGAGAGCGGCGAGAGCGATGAGGGTTGTTAAACGACGGTGAAGCATTCGGATTCGATGCTGTTGATTAGTCTACGTTGGTCTTCTAGTCGTACAAGTTATGAAGATGAGTATGAAAGGAACGGGGAGGAGGAGGAGGAGAAGGCTGGAATTTGTTTTATACATCGTTTGCGCTGGTGAGGTGTTCCTGTAGATGGCTGACACAACCTCGGAGACGACAATCAAACACTTGACGTCTGACCGTCATCCGCTAGCCACTTGCACGTCTTTCCTCCTCATCCATCTTCGTCGTCCTGAAAATTCAAATTCAGTCTATGGCTATATATCTTCTTGTGTCTACTGCTTTAGATTGAAGAGAATCTATCCATTGGTCAGCCTATACTCCTGCGATTCTGTAAAAGTACCAAGCTAGCCAAGTTTTGGGCGTCAGAGATAGGCATCACTGTCCTCATACGGCGACGTACTGACATTGCTCGGACGATCTCTACAAGGGCTATGAGAGTAGCGACGCTGACGCTCTTGGTTTCTAAAAACTGCTTGCCTATTCTGTGTTCTCTCTGGGTAACTTCCGAACGGCGTAGACGATATGTAAGTTTACTCAGACTCTCGACCGTCATGGCTATGGTGATGCCTCATCTTCTATGGACGGCCTCTTCATCTATCTATAACTCGTTGTGCTCTATATATCTGTCCTGCTGGCCCGCAGTAATCGCAGTCTTTCTCACAGAGAAGTCGTCAGTTTCAGCTCTAGTGCGCGTCTCTCCAAGCGACTTTTTCGAGCGTCTCTGTTTGATGTACAATGAGTGGTGGATAAACGATAACCATGGCCGCTTTCGACACCGTATTTTTATACCGACCTCTCCCTCTTTCTTTATTTTCTCGCCTCTCGCTATACCTCTCTGATCAACCCCTCAAAGGCCAAGAACGACTCAGATTATATGAGTGACTGGGCGTCGCGAAGAAACCCCAGAACAACTTTGAGGTCTATCAGCAGTTTCTCAGTCGTTCGCGATGTTTGACTATTCAAAATGGGCATTATGAAGTTGCCAGGGTCCGTCCGAGAGCGAAAGCAGCGAAACAAACGATGGGATGGATAATCTACACAAATAATACTGACCGTTTGGTAGGGCTTGTGTAGCTTGGATGTCGATCTACATGCATATTCTTGGACGACAATTCATGGCGTAACGGGCGAAGGCAAAGTTCTCATGCATGGAACACTTTTGGAATAGCTATCAAACGTGAGATTCAAGAATGACTATTCTCTGTACATCGTTACACTTCACTAACCCAATATCTATGCTGGCATATGCAAAAGTCGATATCAATTCTTACGTTCAGTGACTTCAGTCGGTAGTAGAGGTACATAACTGCATCCAGACCAGAGCAATACAGTAACCTGACCGTTCACACGTTCGTTACCTTTCAACATTGAGTGCTGGGTCTCTCCAAGCTCAAGCGGTACGTGGTACTACAAGTACAGCTCTCTGAGTATACGCATGCGATTGAGTAAATAGTGTGAGCTCCCACATAGACGAAGTGACAGGATCGACTACTGCTTGGATTTCGCCTCCAGGGCAATCTTGTATGCACGGCTGTAGTCTGGCTGCAAATCCATCCATATCGGACCCTCGCTCTTTCCCAAGAAATCCCGTAACTTGTTAATTCTCTCGACATCCCGCGCCATCTCCAAACCCTTCTCAGTCTTGTTATCCCCCACTGCAATTAACGATACATGCAAAGGGTAGCCTGGTGGAAGATCTGTCGCTGTAGGGTCGATGTAGTAAGCGGTGCGCCACTCGCCCAGTTCTAGACGATACATCTCGTCCAACATGCGACGTTTTTCGAGTCGGATGTTAGGCATGGCTGGGCCGCAGTTGGTCTGCTCCGTGGCGGTATCGAGGTTGCGCTCTCCCCACGCCAAGATATCATCTGGTTGAATTCTATATCCAAGAACTTGCTTCTTGATTTGTTTGACCGGGACTGGCGGCGGGTTAGCAAGAGGTGGGGCCTCTCCAAGGTCTTCTATCGTCAACGGGCGGAGCGTAGTGCTAAGATGAGGTTAGAGAGAAGATTGAGGGAAGGTAAAAAGGTTGCATACGCGTTAGGAGCAGCCATGGAAGTACGTGATTGAAAATATTAGTTGAGCTGAGAGGTTTGAGTTCGAGGGGACTGAGTAGCAAGGTACTTATATAAGGACAAACGATGAACGTCATGTGATGGCGACTGACCCGCGGTGACTTGTCAGTGGGCTAAGGCGCTACTTTGGCACAAACGGATTTGGAACAATGAACAACAACAATGGGCCTCTCTAATAGGAACGTGTTATCAGCTTTTTGCATCCTCAATGGGTTACATAGGAGATTTTCCAATGTTTCTGACACATTCTGATGACCTCTGGATTTCACAGCCCGCGTCGCTCTAGTCCTTCTGCCCTCTGGAGGCCTTCCCGGTCTCTCCCCCACTGTCTCCAAAAGAAGGAATATGCTTGATGTTTCCACTTTGCCTCGCAGCTGTCGAGACTCGCGTTCTCGGCTAAGAACTAGGGCCACACGCGGCTTGAGCTTGAACTCTCCCCTTCTTCTCATCAGTAGAACTTCTGACAGCTTCGAATGACTCCCACCAGCCTTGTTCCTTCGAATCACGCCACTGCTCGAGGCGATGAGCCTCCATTGTCCTCGCTCAATGAGAATGCCCTATCCGGATATTTCATTCGGGAATTTCTTGTATTTGCTTGCGCCAGGTGATGACCCACCAGCAACCACCAGCGAGCGAGCGCAATCTCAGGCTGCTACGCCACCATGGACGCGGGCATAAAATCCTCACCTACCTTGGTCAAATTTTTATCCCCCGAATTTACCCACTTTCCTCACCTCAATTACTTACTGCTACCTAAACTCCCATCCATCGGACGATATCAAATTCTTTCACCATCCCAAAGACCTCAGCATATCCTCCTACTCATCCAACTATGTCAACGGCCGCTAGTAACTTGAACACCGCAGACACCAACATCACTGACAGCGCCAGGACCTCGTTCCTTCCTGGGTTCAGTCTCCCAGACTTCCCCCTCCGACCCGATTTCAGAAAGCTGTTGCGCCTACTGCTGGTGATGAGCGCGACCAACAGCCAACGCCACAATCCCTATCGTCTAGAAGGACCGATGTACGGCATATGGATGCAAATCACCGAGGCCTTTACCAAAAGGCTCAACGTCGTAGCGGTCCCTCAGTTCACGTTGGACAAAAAGCGGCGCGTAGCCAAGGACAAAACCGCTGATTCTTCATTCCTTCCGGTCCATGAATCTCGAGGAAACATGGTCATCCCCGACATTGTTGTCCTGGAGATCCTCACTGGGGATGCCTTGCTTGAAGTTCTGCGGGACTACAGTTTCAGTACCAACATCTGGCCACTCGTCCACATTGACGAGGTCATCGTCCGGGCTCTCGTGGAATGCAAGCGGCCAGTCTCCAAGGCAGTTGTAGGTGAAAAGCGCGGGGAAGAGATCAGCGGCCTTCTGGATGACGCAGCAAAAGGGGCTCTTGCCCAGGCCAAGCAGCTGTTCAGGACGCGTTTCAGAGTCACCGACCCCGGCTCGGTTGGGGATTCTGGGGAGGTCATCTTGGTTGCTACCTGTTCAGACTACTGGATGTGGACTGTAGTCGTACCAAAGGGCACCAAGCTTGAAGAATTTGAGGTGGCAGATGACGGGGACGAGGACGAGGACGAAGACGCGGAGATGGAGAAAAAGTACCTGGACGAGTTCTACGAGACTGTGGCTGACAATCTAGGGCAGGGTAGCATCAACGACGATCATCTAACCTATGGGATGCCCACCGATCTAGGGAGATACCAGCACTTGGTTGGAAGCGAGTCAACTGCTAGAGACCCCTTGATAGCCATACAGGTCGACATACACACACGTTTTGACAAACTCAATTGGTCTGACTGGTTCATCTTGGGTACCGCCGCTTCCAATATCGCTATGCAGCAGCTCACTAACAAACTAGAGGGCTTGTGTCGACGGGAGCCTGTGCTCAACCTCAAGCTGTAAATAGACACATCTTTCCACGCAACCTTTTCCCTCCTCCACTTCTGTGCCCTTATCTGGTTACTTTCTTTTCTCTCCCTTTGACTCATGTCATCCATTCCTGCCATACATATAAACTGAATTTAGTCCTGTGTGTACATGTAACTACAGTAAGCAGACGTGTACATGTAAGGGTCTTGGCACCTCGTCTACAATAATATATTGGTTTACTATCGAGACGAAACTAGAGGCGCAATAGGGATAATAATTGGAGGTCGGTCGTGCTGAAGCGGATCCATCATCATCGGAAGATGTGGGTGGGAAAACTAATGAAGGCAAGAAACTCACAAAAAAGTAGTTTGGCGCTTTTACATAATTTCCCTGGCTACTCTAATACTGCCTTGTAGAACGAACCGGATGAAGAAGGCACCTATGTCAGAGGGCAGGCATGCACGGCGATGGGTAAGGTCTAAATATCCGCCTGTGTTCAACGTTAGAACTCTACTTCGTGGTCGAGGGAAAGTAATATATTCTCTAGAATAAGACGAAGAGTATACATGTAAAAGATTCCACGAGAAAGGAAGAGAATATCTTTGGCTGAGCGTCAATGATGGTTGTCGTCGTCGCTGGTCGAGATAGACTTGTGGACGGTTGGTTAATAATCATCATCACATCGTTGCTCAGACTGTAGCAACCACCAGGGGCTGAGATACTGCACCCTCAATGGAACGTATACGGCAGTCATCGGATTAGAACGATATCCTGGCGGTTACTCTTCCAATTCTACTCAATGCATTACTTTCCGGAAAATCTCTACCCGAAATTCTGCATCTCGTATTACTCGTGCTCTACAACAAGTCCACCGATCTAACGGCCACATACGTAGTCCTTATCATGCAATGAACGGCTGGACTCAAGCGTAACTGACGGTTAGGAGTAGCTGTTGCACTCCGCCTGATTGTGAACCCGTGAAGGCTCGAGACGGTACCTCCGCAGTACTGCAACGATCAGCTTCGGTGCTTCTGGTATGTGATTCGTAGCTATGAAACGGAAAGGGGTTGTCCAGCTGACTCTTATTCTCCAAGGATTCAGAGTAGATGGGCCCCCAAGAATGCAACGGTCGCGTCAAGAATGGCCCAATGTACACTCGATGCGACGCGTTGAGGGTGTTCCTTGATAATGAGGGTCATGAGTAGACCCTGTGAGCTCTTTGGAAGCCAGAACTTGCTTCTAACAGGGGTACCAGAACCGTCCAGAAGAGCACGCAATTCAAGTGATATCCGAATCTAGAGGAGCTCTAGTGACAATGCAAATTGAGGGGTTCGTGACGTCCATGGCGGAGCAGATGAGCCTATCCAGCTAGCTCCCAGGGGCTATGGGCACTGCCGGGTCGTCTCCTATAGGCCAAGATGCCGGAATGTGGGGATGGTACAAAAAGTGATCTATCTGTACGATCCTTATCTCTCTCGCCCATCGCAACCCCTCATCCCCATTGCCCTCACAGACAGTTCTACCAAACTCTACACATCTACCACACACACCATGTCCCAAATCCTCGAAACCATCTGGGTCAAGTCTGCTGCTTACGGTGCCAACCCTGCTGAGATTGACTCAAAGGTCTTCGCTGAGTTCGGAAAGATCGACGGTGTGCTTGCGTATGTTTTGGATCTGCTTATCTTTCTCATCATGTCGCTTTTCTGATCACCGTGTTGGGTTTCTTCTCTTGCGTTTAGTCGTTACAAGGGCACGAACGTCGCTCAGCCTGATGAGCACGTCTGGGTTATCAGTGAGTCCCCTCTTTCCTGGATCCTCCTCCATATTCGCACATCTTACTGATTGTACAAAACAGTCTGGAACTCCAAGGAGCAGCTGACGGCTTTTGCTACCACCAAAGCCGCCGAGCTCACCGCTCCCTTCCGTGCCCTCGCCGACTCTCCCCCTTCTTTCGCCAACATCACGATCCCTCCCGAGTCGCAGCACGACAAGGCCCTGAACTCGCCGGTCGTGTCGTTCAGCTTCGCTACCCCTAAGGAGGGCGTCACCCAGGACGTCATCGCTCCCACCGTCGAGAAGCTGGTGCAGTACCAGAACGAGGCGAAGGTCAGCAGGGGATACGTTAGTGGTAAGGTTGAGGATAAGCCGAATACGATTTTGAGCGTTACTGGTTGGGATAGTGTCGAGGTGGGTTTTTTATATCCTTTATTTTCTTTCTTTCTTCCTTGATATTTTGCTCGATATGCTTCCTTACTTCTGGCTTACTGACTGTCGTTCGTCGTCTAGGCACACCAAGCCGCCGTCTCCAGCGACAAGCTCTCTTCGGTTTTGACCGACTTCAGGGGATACCTCAGCGAGCTCGTGGTCAAGGATGTCAAGCTCGTTCCTTTCACTCAGTAAAGCGGATTATGTGTAATCGTGTAATGCGTAATTTCCACAACATGTATATCATTTAGCAAAAGAACGGTCTATACTCTACTTCCAAGTAGCAGTCTCCAATCAACCATTTTAAAACATCTCGATGCCGGAAAGCTCTGATATGTAAAGGCTTTCGTAGAATATTTGCGATTCATGGCGAGGCGATCTTTCAGAGCACATCCTCTACTCCTGTACTCTACCTTGAGCCTTGATCTGTGTGATCTACACCTGTGATTCCAGTATCAACTCGGATATTCCGACTCTGACTCGGAATCTACGCAGAGTGTACGGCACACGCTTCATCATTGATCCCGGCCAATTCGGCCATAAAAACATGATCGAAAAACAAAAGGGAAATCCGCAACCCCGAGTTGGCGATGCTGTCCGCCATCAGAGGAGTAGATCGGGTGAGTATTCCTTCCAGAAAGTTCCTGCTTTTGATCCCGGGCCCCTCGAGGCTATGGGTCCCTGTGTTTTTCAGGGCGAGGGTGAGGAACTTGGGAGGATCGTGTTGGTTTACCTCGGGTAGATGAGAGGTGGGCCGTGGAATGGAGGAAGGTGGGTTTTGGATGTTATATGCAGTTACGCCTGTGGAAATTGAATTTCTCTTCTCACATATATACTGATAGACTCGAAGAGCTAATGAACCGACTCGGAGGGGTTGAGTCTCGGGATGTGATGAGAGGGGTTCGAAGCTAGTTTGAAGGGGAGATAGGGAGGAGAAGTGGTAGCTCGAGGGGTTGTGTGGAGGGAGCTATGAATGATGACGCTAGTATAGGTCCGGGAATGAAATTTGAGGAGGATCGACAGAGATCGCAACTGGATTGCACTGGGTGTAGCTCCTGAACGTCGTCGACGCTGTGTGGTACGTAGACTGGGACCGGTCGAAACGTGAAGAGACGAGAGAAGCGATCTATGGTGATACGAGGACACAAGCAGTTGGTGAATCTGGAGGATGGATGACCAGCTACTAGGTCTATCATGCACACATACGAGACGTGAAACCTAGAGAGAATATCGTCCTCTCACCACTGTCAGTGACGAAGAACTCGACGAGCAAAGATAAGTACTGAGAGACCATGCCGTTGCTTCGGGTCTGATTGTAACTGAAAAAAGGCTCCATTGGGAACGAGAGGCCTAGTCTAGACTGACCGGAATTCCTATGTGTATACATAGTGCGATCGAAGCTAGCTGGAGCAAGAACCTTGGAGAAGGTTCTACCAGTGAGAAAACTGTGGATGGTTCTCCATGGCCTGTGGAGGATGGCGGTCATACAAGATGATATGACGCGGATTACGAGCGGAGCAGAATATGAAGTTATTACACTCCAGTTCGATGGGAAATGATAGTCCTCATTCGTTCTCGAGGTGAGAGAGACCGCCAGTGGAAGGAAGTATTAAACAGTGTTCATTCTTCGAAGACGATAAGACGGAAGAAATAACCGATGGGAGAAATTAGGATGACGACGAGGAACGGAGGCTGAGTGGTGAGGAGATAAGTGGGAAACAAGCGAGAGGGGCTGAGAGCTGAATGACGTCACCGTGGTGGGGCTACATATAGTGGATGGCCTCAGTTTGGTGGCCGTTCGTACTTTTTTCAAGTCTTCAAAACTCGCGTCAGAGTTTGAACATGCTCAACTTATCTGACATTAGACCTGCTCCTCCTAGTCCGAGCCCCACAATTACTTCTATCAGCAGCACTCCTCGTATGAGTGCAATTACTTCCACTGTTGCTCCAGGTTAGTCCACAGTTCATGTTAGATGTTCGTTCTCGTAGTGGGCAGCTCACTGCTTGATACCTGCACGTATCTGAGGAATTCCTGAATCTTTTTTTTCTTCACTTTAGAAATTTCCGAGATGAACGACGGAGATGAGCTCTTGCCGCGACAGACGACGCCGACACCAGGAGAGATACAGAAGCAGAGAGCATCACGTGAGCGTACTTTGTACTCGCGGTTCGGAATTGGACGATTGGTTTTTTTTTTGCGTGTCCTCAGTCCCGCTTTATTACCCGCTACTTATGTGCTTCTCCCTATAATTCCTTCCTTTCTATTCGATTCTTTCTCCTTTATCTTTCTCTCCTGGCACGCTTTTTATCATCCGCTATCCTGGTCATTACTGACTATATCGTTCGACAGGGTTTTATGAAACTACTAGATCAACCGATTCGCACGTTGACCATCTTGGAAGATTAGCAGGCGGAGTTGGTGCTAGTGGTCAGGATTGGGATGCTCTAATGCCCAACAACAAAAATCGACGCCGACCACACCTTGCTCTCCGTTCTAGCCAGCCTCAGCCTCAGCAGCAGCCTCAGCAGCAGCAGCAGTCCCAGGCCCATGCATCACAGCACCCGCCTCAGTCCCTGCATCCTCCCGCTGTAGCCGTCCAAGCTCCACCTCCTTATGCTTATACCTCTTCTGCACCCCCTGACCCTTATTACCCGCAGCATACTTCTGGTGCCTACTTAGGGGGTCAATACACGCCGATCCCTCATCAGCAGGCTCAGTCGTATTCGACGCCGTATCCAACCTATGCCTACGATCCCACGACACGATCTTACATTCCCACCTTCGCTTATCCACAGGATCAGAGGCAGCAGTACGTCGCCTATCCTGGTCCATCCCCTCCTGGTTCGTCCTCAGGGCCGAGCAGTCCATCGCAGAGTCAAAGGCCGTATGTTTTGCAGACGTCCGCTTCGTATCCCAGTCCCACTCAGTCGTCTGCCACGTACAATAAAGGTCAGGCTTCTGGATATGGGGGTACCACTTCTTCTCCCCCTTCGGCTTATCCAGGAGGGGGGTATCAGTCTCTACGGTTCTCGCCTTCCATGTCACATCATCCCACTACCGCATACGGGTATGGGTCACCAACACAATCTTTTCAATCCCCACCACATCCTGGCACGATGTACACGTCACCTCACACTCATCCTCAGTACGCGGGCTACTCGGGTCAAGAGGGCAGTCAAGGGACCTGGTGGTACATCCCTCACGCTCAGCAGAGCTACGAGGCTGATCACTCAGCGTATTATCAACAGCAGTACGCTCAACAGCAGCAGCAGCAGCAGTCTCCACTGCAGCATGTAGCGACGACGAGCCAGCAGGCAATCTCATCAAGGGATGCAGACGTGCAGGACGCACTCGCCACGCAGGCTCTGACGTCAGCGTCGTCTTCTGCTTACGCGTCAGGATCATCGGACCATTCCTCTCCCCATCCAACAGCTTCACCTGGGGCATCCACTTCTCACCCTCTATCTCGTCGTCCTTCTCCTCCACCTGGACCTCTTCGTCCCCTTCCATCGCGTCTAGATCGTCATCGACGACCTCACCACCCCAATCCACCTGCTTATCGCTCAGAGTGGGTGATGTGGGTTGGAAACGTACCCTCAGACGCGACGCACGACGAGCTGTGGAGATATTTCACACGACCAGCGCCTTCGCCGTCAGGCGGCTCACCCTCGTCATCGACTCCACCAATCGTCGTCGTTCCATCATCGTCGTCTTCCTCCCTCTCCGCAGTCGCTTCACCCTCTACCTCCGGACAATCGACGCTGACGTCGACCCCAATCCTAGAACCTCCTTCTCACAACCCCCCTCAGCTGTTCCCAGTCCCTCCTAGCCACCCACCGAATGGTGTTCTCTCTATATTCCTCATATCGCGCTCATCCTGTGCCTTCGTCAACCTCTCCTCTGAGGCTCACCTCCAGCTCGCGATAGAACGCTTCCACAACACCAACCTCCGACCTCGGGACACTCGAAACCCGAGGCTCGTTTGTCGAGCCAGGAGGAAAGAAGACGATTTGAAGGCGGGTGTTGGTGGTCAGCGGGGGACGGGCCTTCATACGAAGTGGGTCAAGGACCAGCAGGAGAAGAATAAGGAGCCGACGACTGCTGGTGCCCCTCAGGCTGGTTCGTCGAGGACGAACGAGGGCCAGGACGTGCTGCAGTCGTCGCCGTCTGATACGCTCTCGGAGTCCTTGGCTCAGCTGTCTATTTCTTCAGCGTCGGAGAGTAGTATGGAGGGAGGCGTCGATACGAGTATGGACTCGTCGACGAAGGGGGGCACAGTTGGGAGTGGGTCTTCGGGTAGTTTTGCCAGCACAAACTCGAGCTTCTTGACGAAGTATTTTCCCAAGAGGTTTTTCATCCTCAAGAGTTTGACACAGGTATGCATTTTCTCTCTCTCATGTTTGTTGTTCATGGCCCACGGCCCTTGTTGTCGGGCATTGTCGATTTTGAATGCTGACGCTTCTCTTTCTTTTTCTCTGATAGTACGACCTCGACCTCAGCGTTGAGAAAGGACTGTGGGCTACCCAGAAGCATAACGAGGGCATCCTCGACAAGGCGTTCCGTACCAGCCAGGAGGTCTACCTCATCTTCGGCGTCAACAAGAGCGGAGAGTTCTACGGATACGCTAGGTAGGTCTAATTCTTTTTTACCTCGTCCCTCCTTTACCCGTTATACCTTCAGAGCTGATTCTATTTTTTCATAGGATGGCTGGTCAAATCCACAAGGGTGAAGAACGCGTTCCCTGGGCTTCCAGGCCTTCTGACTCCCTCTCTCCTCGTTCCTCATCCTCAATCTCCTCCCCCCTCGCCGGCCGCGTTACGCCCAACGACGAAGCTCAGTCATCCACCGGGAGCACCTCACTCTCCCCTGGACGTTTCTTCACCCCTTCCTCAGCTCGCGTCGTCATGGACTCTCCCTCCCCTGTCACTCATCCAATTCCAGACTACCAGAGCGGCCCCAGTGCAGGTCACAGTCTCCAACACCAAGCTGCACACACTCTTCACGCTCAGAACCAGCTCCAACGGCAACGCGAGACCACTGCACCGGCGGTTCGTGACCCTCTATCTGCGAGCTTGCAGCCACGACCGGGTGTGGCTGGTGCGGGTAGTGCACCTGCTGCTTTGGGCCCTCATAAGCAGCTCACGGTGTCGACGCTGGCGGCGGGCCAGTCGTTGGATCATTGGTCGCGGCCTGGTAGGGCAGCGGGTGCTGTGGGCCAGCCTGGGTCTCCTATCGAGCTGCGATTACCGGAACATGGGCAGCGGGCGTTCAGTGATAAAGAGCGGGAAGAGGGTCACCATCAGGTGGACAACGACGACGACGACGAGGCCTCCATCGAGCCCTGGACGAGCGCGACACGGAGTTCCAAGTCGTTGCTCAAACCTGTTTCCGAGGAAGAAGGCGACACATCCGTATATGAAGGCACCTCGCTATCTCAACACCCAGAGGCCACCGCGCCTGCTTCAGCTTCCAACCCCGTACCAGGAGCGAAAACCGATGCCGAGTGGGGTGAGTCCTTCCGGATCGAGTGGATTCGGACGACGAGGCTCCCGTTCCATCGCACGAAGCACCTCCGCAATCCTTGGAATCACGATCGGGAGATCAAGGTGTCTCGGGATGGGACGGAGCTTGAGCCTTCTGTGGGGCAGGCGTTGTTGGAGGAGTGGGATAGAGATGTGGAGAGCGAGGAGCTGACGAGTGGAGGTGATGTTTCGGCTGGGGAGCCGACTAGTCCTGGAGGAGGGGGGAGAAGAGGAGGGGCGCCTTCTCTCAGCTTACGACCATGAATATATACACGACCATTCATTGCATAGCACACAAAAGTGAGGTTTCGTTCCTTCGTCTTCCTTTCCTTGTTCGCTATGCTGATCGACGTGAGTTCTGTTGACTAGGTAATAATTGTAAGTTACCAAATTCCTAACCAGAGAAACACGGACTTGTAGGAACAACTCACTGCCCCTCCTTGGGAACCCCCTCCCTCCTTTATTTCTATACCTTTATCGTTTCTATCTCATACCCTCACTACCCACGCGTCCCTCTGATTGTTTTTTTATTTGGTCCTCCCACTGCTATTCGACTTTGTTTTCGCTGTTTTCGTCTAACCATCATTCACACACATACACATACACCATTCCTATTCCCACATGATCACAATCAGACTCACGCCCACGCAACTCCAATGTCACTAGCAGACTGACTCTCTCTCATCCTTTGTAGCCATTTACCATCCCACTATTTGTGTAGCAAACTTGTCATTCACGATACAAGATCAATGCTTTCTTTACATCCTCGTTCTTGTTCGAACGTTTGAGTTATCTTGCGTGGAGCCTGAGTTCAAGAACCTGTGGGAACGACTATGCATCTCAGCTCTATGAGTGAAATAGAACGAGCCTGCTGGTAGCGAGAAGACTTTGCGTGTTGTGAGTTTCATCTGTTCGTAAAAATACAGATGCACGAGAGCAATCTTGCTGTTCAGGCGTCCTGTCAGTCGGGCTCGTTACCTCCTACCACGCCCACTACAATCCTCTGCATCGTATTCTCAGCTTTCTAAGCCTCGTCTAAGCGTAGTAAACAAAACGACTGGGCGAAGATGTCTAAGAAAGGCGTATGGTATGATTCACCAATTAGTATATCTAACCAGCTAGTTGTCCGAGTCTCCCAGGCCGTTTCAAAGAGCATTGAGATAGCTCAGTTCAATACGCTAAATTGGCACCACAGTTTGTTCCGACCTCGTCATACTAAGCCGCCTTTCGGGCAGTATTATACTAGTTCATAGTCCATGTTTTTTGGGAGCAACTCCAGCTGCGGTACGAACGTCTCTTCTTGGTGGACGGACGGTGCTCGGGTCGTCCCAAGAAGAGGTATAACCAATAGGGCGGTCCGAAGGGCACAAAGCCTAAAGGTTCTTCCACGGACCGTGCCCACTTACGCACTCCCCCCAGTATGGGGAAACAAGACTATAAGACTGGCTTCAGTTTAGACCGACCGAATCCTCGCCCTTCCCCACATCTATCCCCTTGAAACGCGAAGGGCAGCTCTCGACTCGAAGACATGAACCAAGGATCCAAATGCGGTGAAGAGGAACGAGTTGAGAACAGCGGAGTTCAACCAACCCACGACGATGCTCGTTTGGAGAGCACCGAGGTCGCTGTTCAGCACGTCAAGGAGCCTCACTGGAGCGTCGCTATGCTTCGTAGAGGAGACTATAGCGAGTTCTATCGAGAGGCTTTGGAAACTTATGGGGAGGACGAGGGTATCGACCCTGTGAGAGAGGCAAAGCTGAGGGCAAAAATCGATTGGATTGTACTTCCAATCCTCTCGGTCTGCTACTTTTTCTATTACGTGCGTGTTCTGTCTTCCTCTTTTCTCATGATTATGTGCTCACGTTTAGTCCTCAAGGTCGATAAAACCACCCTCAGTTACGCCGCCATCTTTGGTATCAAGACCGACCTTAACCTCCACGGTGACCAGTACTCGTGGCTTTCGAGTGTCTTCTACTTTGGCTGGATGTTCTGTACGTTTTCATTTTGGTGCTTTATCGGCTCTTCTAACTGCCTGATACCACCACTAGGGGCCATTCCTACGAATCTACTCATGCAGCGCTGCCCACCGTCCACATATCTCGGTATCAACATATGCTTCTGGGGTATATTTCTAATGTGTCAAGCGTGAGTACGCCCTCGTATTCCCTTCTCGTGTCCTTGTTGACGCCACGCATGTAGTGCAGTAAAGAACTTCACGCAGCTCGTCGTCCTACGAGTCCTCGGAGGCGCTGCTGAAGCTATCGCTGATCCGGCTTTCATGCTCGTCACGGCTATGTGGTATACTCGAGGAGAGCAGCCCTCTAGGATCAGTACGTGGTACGCTGCGAATGGAATTGGTGTTGCTGGAGGAGGCTTGATTGGGGTATGTTTCTCTCGTCTTCGGAGTGACTGGAACGACGGCACTGACTATTTTTTTTTTTGCAGTATGGTATTGGGCATATCAAAGGGTCGCTTGCTAGCTAGCGATACGAGTGTTTGTACTTTTTTGTCTCTCCATGCGCTCAATCTGACTGATTATTTGCTTTCTATTTATCCAGTCATCATCGTCGGCGCGTTCTGCGTTCTGTGGGGAATGTTCATCATATTTTTCCTACCCAACACGATTGCAGGATGCCGCTTCCTCTCTCGCGACGATAGGATGTTCATGATCGCCCGACTCAGGAAGAACCAGACCGGTATCGCGACGAATGCAGGCATGAAGTGGGATCAGGTCAAGGTCGGTCAAGTCCCAGAACCGTCTTGTTTCGAGAGACAATCACTAAATCACGACTACCCAGGAATTTGCAAGGGACCCCAAGTCCTATCTTTTCCTATTCCTTGGATTCGTCGCCAACGTGCCTAATGGTGGAATATCAAACGTACGTGAACGTTCTTTCTAAAACGGATTCTTCCTGTTGACTCTCCGTTTTATTCTGTAGTTTTCCACCCTCATCATCCAAGGTCTCGGTTTCGACACGCTCCAAACCTCGCTTCTTGGCATTCCACAAGGAGCTCTAGTTGTGCTGTGGATTGGGGCTGGCTCTATATTGAACTCCCGGCTGTCGAACAATAGTCGGACTCTCGTTTGCATGTGCGTTCCCGTCGTTCGCTTCACTGAATTATACTGACCTCGTCCCTCATCTCTCGTGTTTCTTTTAGGCTTTTCATGCTGCCAACCATCGGCGGCTCCCTCGGTTTCTTACTCGCACCGGTGCACGCCAACGTCGGGCGACTTATCGTGAATCTATACTTGCTTGTATTGCTCTGCTCGAGTGCGCTGACCCAGGATTGTTCACCAGTGCTATTACCTTACCGGCTCGTATCAAGCTTCGTTCGTCATTGGGCTCTCTCTCATCACCTCAAACGTCCGTCTATCTAATTTTCTCCCGTATTTCTCCCGTGCTGATATCAACCTTTGTTTTAGGTCGGTGGTCAAACGAAGAAACAGCTCACAAGTGCCATCATCTTCGTAGGGGTATGCGTTGGCAACATTGCGTGAGTCTGTCCATGCAAAGATGGGGTCTCTGACGATTGAACTCATGTTCCTACGTAGGGGACCGTTCTTCTTCAAATCCGAACAGGCCCCAACGTACAGGCTGGGAATCGGGGCGATACTCGTCTGCAATTGTCTCGAGTTCTTGACGTTCCTGGCCTTCCGTTTCTTGTTCATTCGCGCGAACAAACAGAAGGAGGCACAGAGGGCCGCGAGGGCTGCAGGAGGGAAAACAGACGAGAACGTCACTGCTGTATGTGTTTCCGTGCTTACCCTTCCTACCTCATTGACTGATTCCACTCGTCGTCTTGTAGCTGGCGGATATCACGGACTGGGAGAACCCCAAGTACGTCCACCGTTCTCTCTAGGATTACGTCTGCTGACTGATGAATACCTTTCATAGCTTTGTTTATGTCTATTAAACGCAGGAATATTCGAGCAAGGAGGCCTACGAATCCGGCTCACCCGTCCAAAACATCATCTTGTTGTAAAAATTTGTCCTGGTCGGTTTCTGTGTTATTGGTCCGACCTTACAAAGTTATCGCCATTTGTAGGAGCCAAAAAAGGTGTGGAGTTACACAGGCCTCATCGTCCTGCTGGTTGTGCTTTCTTGTACTACATACTAACTCAACCTGGGTCTCCCCCGGTTTGACTGATTCCCCATTCGAAAGGGATGTACGATCAATCTTTCTGTGTATATACTACCTCTGTACAGTTACATGAAAATTTCGTTTCTACTGGCATACTTCAACGACCAAGCCATCATCATGCCAACCACCCCCGTCCGATTATTCGACGTGGCGGCGTGCGCGGAAGAAGTGGGTTTGGGAGCTCTCTGCGAGGTACCTTCATCTTCGTGCCCTCTGATCCGGCGGTGGAGATAGTCAAGGCAGAGGATGTTAACCTGTTTAGTAAGTTCTGGGCCTGATTTTGGGAAGTGGTGACGAGCAACACTTTATTGAGCTCGGAGAATTCTCTTGTCCGCATAGTCGGAAGCTACGCATGAAAAGGAAGGTGTTTTATTCTTGCCTCGAGGGTTCGGCGGTCCTTTCTGGGGTGGTTGAGCGAATGGTGGCCTCGTGCTCGGTATCTGATGAGAATTTGAGGGGAGCAAGATCCTTGGATGCCCAAATCTACAGCATCTTGAGTCAATATTCTCGTCGACAGCCAGTGAGACTCCTACCATTGATGAAACATGTACAGTGATGTACGATGTTAGACGTTCTAGTACTATTCTGCGAATTGCAGTGAGATCGCAACCTGAACACGCTCTCCCTCATATCAAGCCTTCTCCTTGGTAAGTCCAGCTTTCTGATAGTAGTTCTTCTTCCAGTCAACGCGTCGATATCTTCTACTGGATCTACTGGAGCATTAACTCTGGTTAATGAAGTCGAGCTGAGATCGGGATGGGTGCCCATCCCAGACCATAGGCTCAGCGAGTCGACCAGCCGCAGAAGGGTTCGGGAGATGCCTCTCGTGAAGGTGCCGGCTACTGTTTGGAACCGTGGAGACATCGACGAATTATGTACGTACCAGTCCCACGGAGTCGTCCTCCTAACGTTCACCATTAAATGTACTTGTTTCCCTCCCATTCCAGTGTAAAGTACATCCGCATTGTCAGAATCGTACCTCTATTATGCATCGAGAAGTAGAGACGACATGAGCTAGGGAGATACAGCTCAAATTCTAGACCGAGGGCCTGATAAATCCTCGCCCATGTAGAGATGAGATAGTAAGTACAGAGTGTATCCACTAGGTCCCCTGGACCACCTTTTGACAGTAGCGTGAGTATTTGGGAGCTACGGAATAAATCGCGGGAATCGTACCTTGTATCCGAAGGTATACGAACGGGGGTGGTGCGACGAACGAGGCAGCGAGCGAAGCAAGGTGCCGAGTGAGGAGCGGGTTAGAGACGAAACGAGGCAACAGGGGGGGGGGGGGGTGGTGCGACGACGAAGGGCCGAGCGAAGCGAGGACCTGAGGAGGAGCGGGTTAGAAACAGACAACAGGGTGCTGGATTAACCAGGGGGTTAGGGGGGTGGTGCGACGAATGAGGCAGCGAGCGAAGCGAGGTGCCGAATGAGGAGCGGGTTAGAGACGAAACTAGGCAACAGGGTGCTAGGGAAAACCTAGCAGCCAGAGGGGGGTTAGGGGGGTGGTGCGACGAACGAGGCAGCGAGCGAAGCGAGGTGCCGAGTGAGGAGCGGGTTAGAGACGAAACGAGGCAACAGGGTGCTAGGGAAA